>LPNX010892770.1:196393-286108 GCA_001517045.1 Pseudotsuga menziesii | reverse complement strand
AAAAGATGTTAATTATTTGCAGTAAATTGTATCCAACATGCTATTATATATATATGTGAAAAATCTAATAGTTATATTACAGAAAATGATGTAATTGTCATCCCTTCAAATAGTACATGCCAAGCTATCATATTGAGGATATTTACCTTAGAAGGATAAAAAATTTATGCACCACCAATGGATTCCTTCTCCCCAACATGATATGATAACCTGTTAGAGTAGCACACAACACAAGAACAATGAACTATAATATAAATATAGTATTCAGTAAATAAAGTAATTTTTTTGTTTCTTCTTGCATAAAATGTTCAAATAGCATGGAAAGAAAAGTAGATAGGACAGTACCTTTTAGGCAGGAGTTGGATGCTTTGCATGCCACAAAGGAAGCTTGCAGTGGCGGGAACCGGAGAGGACAAGTACACATGAAGTAGTTGGACTAGTAAATTTAAGAACTGACTAACAAACTGTTGCAACAGTTATTTATTTATAGACCATATACTGTTTTATGGAGAGTATTTTGAAACGATTCGAGTATCGCAAATATGTGAAATCAACTGAATGTACAAATAGTATACTTGTAGTAGAAGTTAAAAAATGGGCAACAAATTTACTTTCAAACCAAGTATAGGGGCGCACTGGGGGAAAAAATAGACATTGGTATGAAGTCAATAAGTACAAGCTAAATAAACAGACAGAATAAATGTACAACAGAACTGAAGAATTTAGTATATATTGTGAATTGTTTCTATGTACATACAGTACAGTGTGAACTGTTTCGCTGATCATAAGAGAGTATTTGAAACAAAATGAGGATTGCAAATATTTACAACCAATTTAATGTCCAACATTCTAAATTGAGTAGAAGTAACAAATGGACAACATATTTACTTTGAAACCAAGTATAGGGAGTCCATGGGAAAAAGAATATACATATGTGTAATGACAAGAAGTAGAAGGTAAATATATAATGGATTAAATGTACAGTAGAAGCTAAGAACTGAGTATAATGTGAACTGTTTCTATTTACATAGAGTTTGTTTCATTGTATTTGTAAAATAAATGTTTGTTTGATAGAGTACATAGTTTAGAGAGGTGCATTACATGCAAGTAGAAAGAAAATATAATAAATGTACATGTATTGTGATAGTAGTGGAAGCATGTGATATGTACAATGTTTGTGCATTCCATGTATGGAAAAGGGTAATACATCTTTTCAAGAAAAGCATAGGTTATGGACAAGGTAGTACGTACAAGTGAAGGGTAGTAATGGAAGTTGAAGAAGGTGTGGGAATGAAAGAAGAAGGCTTGTTGGGTTGTACGGAGAGGGAAAAGGGAATTGCAAGCAAGGAGGAGGTTCTAGTCATAAATGCAAGAGGGACTATGGCAACGACAACACCAGGTAATGGTTATGTATTGAGCAAGAGAAGGGTGGCGGGATACTAAGTCTTTGCGGATCTTGCGCATGGTGTCCCTTTCATGCATATGGACCATGCGTTGAAGGAAGACTCTTATTTCTGAGAGAAGCTTAATAGTAGGGTGAATTGGATTCAGTGGAATGTTTGAAGTTGATTGGAACCGTGCTTCAATTTGTTGCAGCGATGCTTCTTGTTCATTTATTTGCTTGAAGAAGTCAGCAAGGGTGTTCAGGTATTGCATGTCCATCTTTGTTGTTGAAGAGCTAGGAAGAGAGTAAAAAGAGCGATTAAAAGCCTAACATGTTCAAATAATATAGAGTAAAGCAAGGCACATCTATTTTTGTAATTGAATTGCTAGACAAACATTTTTTTTTCATAGTACCAAATAAGAAAAGCAAGAAGATATTCACATCATAGATCATATGAAAAAAAGTTGAAAACTTGTGTAATGGACATTTTGTTGTTCTTTTTGTTTGTTTGTTCTATTGTAGAGAGAAAATAATGTTGTAAGTCTAATGATATGGCATGCAGCACACAGATCAGAGAATGCATGTCTTCCAACAATGTACTAAAATAAAGTTGGCATCTCATATGAAAAAAAACAGTGAAACTTGACCAACACATGCTTCAGTCCCCACATAGGTTAAATAACCCATCAAGCAGCAAATCAAACTGGATGAACAAAACTCTAATAAACAGAAATCTACTCTCACGGACTAAGGATTACGCTCCAGAAAAATCCCATGACCATGGACCCCTCTAGTGAGAGAGTCTATGCCTGTACAAGATCTAGCATCATGTTCATGAATGAGAAAGATTACAACAACAACACCTAGAGAGACAAAGGAAAAATACACACAAGTACACTTTGTAGCACTGCCTTTACTATGCACCATAAACACACATAAATATTAAACAACTATGGGATTGATAAAACATTCAGCTTCCCACGGATTATGAACAAGTACATTTTAGTTATAAACAAATCAAAGGAAAACTGCCAACTAGTTGGATGCCCAACTGTATATTTTTCAACAGTTTCCAAACCCACTTCAATTGCACTCCCACTTCACGTTTCTTCCATTTAACTGCCCCTCATTTCACTATTGAAACTTGAGTGACTTGTTTAGTTTTTGATAGAGCTATAATATTGCTTGAATGGGGTCTGATTGTTGGAAATAAGAAGTGAAAACTTCAATTTTGAAGAAAAAACTTCAACAAACAAACATGCACTCATCCACAAATAGCTCTCTTCATTGATCCAAGCAAAAACTCTACTGCTCTAAGCTGAAAATTTATCCTTAAAGAGAAAAATCCTCACTTGTTGCTACCCTTGCTTTTCAATTGAAAATTGAAAATTTGGGGCTTTGGGAGGGCGTGGAGGCTTTAAAAGTAAGTGAGTTCCATTAGTAAAAGAAGAAGAAGAGATGTAGGGATGTCAAGAATGTCTCCCAGTGAAACACAACATTCAATAGTAATCCAAAGTGAGTTCCAATGAGGGAAACGAAAATGGAATCATGGTACTCAAATGCAATGTGCAATGATAATAAACAACCTAGTTTCTTGGGGCAACATACATTTCTCAAATGTGTGGCAGCCTATATTGTTCTGTAATAGAAGTGATGTCACTCTGACGGAATTGAACAAGATATCAGCAGCAGCGCATAAAACCCTCAGATAAACAGAACCCAATTTTTTTCACTCAACGTCTGTGATAGAAGTGATCACTCTAACAGAATTAGACCAGGTATCATCAGCAGTGCATAAAACACTAAGATAAATAGAACCCAAATCTTCTTCACTCAACCTTCTTTTCATTCTAAGGCAACATTGGGTTATACAAAGCTGTCTACAAAGGCATCAACTGCTACACATCCCCTCAATACCATTTCAACAACTTTAAATATGGTTGTGCAAGCCATCTGATATGTTTGGATGATCTGATCCAGAATATACCCAAGTGTAGTTGGATTTGGGACAAAACATGGCCGTTGCTGGTGCGTTATTTTTTAAGTACATGACTAAAGTATACCAAATCCCCTTTCAAACAAAAATAGAGGGCATATAGACCATTGAATGAAACCCTTAATTAGGTGAGGTTGGTTTGTTTTGGTTTTTAGCAAGTGGAAAGTGATAGTATTTGGTTTTTATGGTGTTGTTTGTGTATTATTTTCTGTGTAACCGAGAAGAGGTGTGGGAAGCAATGTATGGGTGTAAGTATATGTGAGCAACTATGTTAAGCAACGTGTACAAGTAGAAGGGAAATATAATAAATGTACATGTACTATGGTAGTAGTGGAACCATGTAATATGTACAATCTTTGTGCGTTGCAAGTGTGGAAAAGGCTAATATATCTATCAAGAAAAGCATAGGTTATGGACAATGTGGTATGTACAACTGAAGGGTAGCAATGGCAACTGAAGACGTGTGGGAATCAAAGAAGAAGGGTTGCTAGGTTGTAAGGAGAGGGTAGAGGGAATTGCAAGCAAGGAGGAGGCTCTAGTCATAAATGCAAGAGGGACTATGGCAACGACAACACCATGTAACGTTTATGTATTGAGCAAGACAAGGGTGGCAGGATACTAAGTCTTTGTGGACCATGTGTTGAAGGAAGGTTGTTATTTGTGAGAGAAGCTTAATAGTAGGGTGAATCGGATTCAGTGGGATCTCTGAAGTTGATTGGAAGCGTGGTTCAATTTGTTGCAGCGATGGTTGTTGTTCCTTGATCTGCTTGCAAAAGTCAGCAAGGGTGTTTAGGTATTGCATGTCCATGTCTCTTGTTGAAGAGCTAGGAAGAGAGAAAACAGAGCGATGAAAAGCTTAACATGTTTAAATAATATAGAGTAAAGGAAGGCACATGTTTTTTTGTAAATGAATTGGTAGACTAACATTTTTTTTTCATAGTAATGAATAAGAAAAGCAAGAAGATATTCACATCATAGATGAAAGGGAAAAAAGTTGAAAACTTGTGTAATGGACATTTCGTTGTTCTTTTTTTTTTTTGTTCTATTATAGAGAGAAAAGACTGTTGTAAGTGTAATGTTATGGTACTGAGAAGAGGTGTGGGAAGCAATGCAAGGGTGTAAGCATATGTCAGCAACTATGTTAAGCAATGTCTGGTGCAATTGATCTGGAGGCAATAAAAGTTTCTTCTTGTTTTCTTCATTGGACAGAAGGGCTATCCTTCATACGTGAATAGCGAGCAAAAGAGAAAGATGGCATTATGCTTAGGTCAGTGAGTTGTCTAACTCTTGAAACTGCAGTAAATGTTAGCCCTTGTCGATCAATGTTTCCTATGTCAATTGGTGCCTTCTGTAAGGTCATTCCTTGTGATTTGTGGATTGTTAAACCTCAGGCCATATGAAGGGGAAGTTGTCTATGAGAGCCTCTTGTTAAAGGGAGGATTGGAATGTAGGTAGGGTTATAAGCATCCCATCGCAGGCCTTTGTAGTTGACAAAGTCAACAACAACAAACAAAGGAAGCATAGGTGGAGTAGTGGCAGTGTTGTACAAGATTGAAACAACTTTACCAAGAGCACCATTAACAAGACCTGCCTCAACCCAAAGGTTTGTTGTAAGCATAACTTGTTGACCAACGACAAGGAGTACAACCATATCTAATTGTTCATCTTCTGGTACAAGCAGTAGTGTTTGTTTCCTAACTTCTGTAGAACATAATGCAATCGGTACATTTAGTTGTTTAAGCATTTGTTTGTTGTGTAAGGCAACAGAATTGTTAGTTGAGAACAAATGGGTGGATTGATCAAATACGTGGTTCTCAGTTTGAGAGAGGGAAGAGGATGTCCTTGACAGAAGAAGGGTCCAATCAGCAATAGTTGGTGTTGCATTCCTAAGATTGAGGAGAAGTTGGCGGAACTGAATCTGAGAAGGGGCATCTCCTTGTTGACGAAAAACCGTTGAGAGGGTTATGAATGTGTCAAAGGTACGCCAAAGTGTGTTTCCACGTGATGCTCCTACATACATGGGGATATCTTTAACAAGTGGAAGTTGACCAAGGTCACCTATGAGGATGATAGAGCGGCCTCCAAAAGGGGAAGTTCGATGGGAAGGGAATGCTTCCTGAAGGCGAGAGTCAATGTTGGATAAGAGCTTTGGTCCAATGAAACTCATCTCATCAATTAGCACATAACGTATATGGAGGAGTCGTTCTTGAAGGTTTGCAAGGGCTTAGCCCTCAAGAGGAAGCATAGTATTTATTGGTATCTGAAGGGTAGAATGTATTGTAAGGGCATTTATGTTAAATGCCGCGACGCCAGTTGGGGCAAGCAGGAGAAGAGGGGATGAGTTATTTGGAGATGATGAAGAGAAGGCAGCTTGCAAGCATCCAATTAAGTAGGATTTTCCTGTGCCTGCAGTTCCTTGGATGATCATATGTAATGGTTTTGTGGTAGTGTGTTGGGTGGAGTGGGACATAATAATTTCAAAGGCTTTGCGTTGTCTTGGAGAAAATCAATTAGGCGAAGCAGGAGTTGAAAAAGGTTGTAGTTCTACTTGGTTTGATCAGCGGTTCAAGTCAAGAAATGAGATGGATGAGTTTTGCAAGTGTAAAGGTATCTGCGTGTGGCACCAATTGTGATTGGTGTCAAAGTTGCGATGACCAAGCATGTCAAGATCATTAAGTTGCAGGTTGTTCCCAGGGTGGAGTTGAGAGAGGAGTTCCCATTCTGACAGGTCGATAGAGGAAGCAGAATGATCTTCATCAAGGGGGGGTGTATCAATAGAAATAGTTGGAGGAGGTGAAGGTTCTCAGTCAACATGCTAGGGATTGTATCTCCCATGGAAGGATTCCCATGCAGAGACAATTTCCAAGTCAGAGAAGCCAATATCTTTTGGCACATTGCGGAAAGGTTTGTACAGTAAGAGTTCACTCCAACAGAAATCGACATAAAGAGGAGAGTTGGAAGGAGGGATGGCAAGGAAACGAGGAAGGACACGCTCGATCTTGGCCGGTTTGTGTAGCTTCCATTGATTTTTTTTCCTACGTGCAGAAAAGGACCAAGAACGGGAAGCTTCGAGAAGGGGAAGGTGTTCAAGCGAAGTGGGTCTTTGCATGTATGCGGAAATGAAGTTGGTTGGCGAGGGGGTGTTGGGGACATCTAGCGAGACACGTTTGAAAACGGTCTGGGAGGTGTTCAGGGAAATAAATGTACGACTGCAAAGAGTCAAGGGAAGTTTTTGTAGCATATGGCAGGTTTCTTGTGCTCCAATGTCTCGATCAGCCACAGTTTCGGACAAAAGTTTCCGGATAGGTAGTAAGATTCCCTCTTCTGCAGGGGTAGCATGCGCAATACGTGTTAGAATGTCATGGTAGCTCTCAGATTTGTTCTCTAGTTTTGAAGAATACTTTGAAATGTATGAGAGGACAGCATGGCGCGAGAGCACTGGTTGGCAATCAACATTAGCTCTCCATACTGAGAGCATAAGAGGGTTGTGTACGTTTAGAAGCGCATCATTTCTAGCGGGGCTATATTTTTTTTGGCCAGAGCTGTCAATGAACATAGAAGATATTTCTTGTAGGTCAAAGGGGAAACCGTAGCAACAAACAAGGTTTGTGCCTTTTTTGCGAAGAGAAGATAATTCATTGCATTTTGTGTGGCGTTGCACAGAATTGACAAGGGTTTCATAGTCATCAGTATGGTTTCCTTCACGTATGGAGGATGCTGGAAGTGTGCAAGGGTCTTGGTGAGATGCTCGATGGAAGGTGGAGACACGAAGGTGCGTGGGACGAGGGTTCCATGCTGTTAAGAAGCTGTCAAAGTATGTTTTTGCACTATTAACAGCAAGGGGATCATTCCAATCAAGGTTGTCCATATTGGGTGCGTCCTCCAACCAAAGGAATCCATGTATATGAGCAGAACCTCGGTTTTGCCATTCATACCTGTATTAAGAAGGGAACAAAAAACAAAACACAAAGTTAAGGGAAATTTCAAAATGCGAAGCAGTAAAACAAAATAAAATGCAAAGAGTGAGAGGAACAAACCTGCACCAGTAATCTTTTGTGTTAAATGTGTGTAGTAGGACCTCTTCAAGGAATATGGTGAATCTATGGTGCATATATAGAGACATAGTATGTGGATTGGTTATAATGTTATGAATTCTCCATTGGAATTGTGAAGGCAATGAAGTTGGAGGCTGTGAAGGCATGAGCATGTGAAGGTCATGCCATTTGGTGTCAGCTGCAATGAAGGTAAAAAAAAAGGTTGGGATACCAAGCTGGGTGGTCATATCACACAACTCGCCTCGCCTTTTGCTCCAGAAAGAGTGGGTGCCACGTAGAGCAGAGCCAAATCGCATGGCATGATCAGCAACACGAGAGTCTGGCAGATGGCTGAGTTGTGTGCGCAAAGTTGAGACAGTTGCGGGGAGTGTGTCTACTAGGTTACGTTTAACAAAAATAGTTGTGGTAGCTTGGCTACAATGGTGCATCATAAGGTTGTACAAGTAGTAGCGGAAGCGAGGGTGTTGGGAAAACCTATTATCATGGAATCGGATAAGGTGCAAAGCATATTCTTGCATGGAGACTTCGTAAAGACGAGGTTGTTTTAGCATGGGAACCCCTATGGGAAATAGCGTTGGGAATGCCATTGAGAGGAGCCCTTCCGTATTGTATTGATTTATTGGAGAAATACCAATGGGGGGGGAATCAATTGATGTTGAAGGGGTGGTAGGGGTTGTAGATGCAAATCGCCTAATTTCTTCAGTCTCAGTGCGAGAATCTGGGAGTGCAAAAACAAAGGACGAGGTTTCAATGCTTGTTAGAATTGGGATTGAAGGTGTTGCATCATCAGTAGTGGGTGAGGGTAGTTGGAGGTCAGGCCCAGGGGTTGTGGCATGGTGAAGAAGGGAGGACACATCTGTGGGTTCAAGTGGCAAAGCATGTAATGCTTGGAGGTCAAGCTGGACATCCTTGTAATATGGGTCATTGGAGATTTTGAATTCCAATGCAGCTAGAACATTTGAACGGCTAACAATGAATTCATAAAGCTTGTTTGTAGCATTGAATTTCTGAACAAAAAGGATGTCCAAATCTGTTAAGAGGCGTGGAAGAGAGGTGGCTATTGTGGAGATATCTTGTGGGAAGCTAATAGTATGGCCGGAGTATTTGTATTGGCCACCACGTGCATGTGTAACTTGAAGTATTGGATTGACTCATGCAATTAGCATTTCTTCTATTTGAGTCAGGCGTGCAAGTTCAATCGGTTGGTTTCCAGGATCCATGTTGTTATCTATGGAGAAGCAATGGCCGTGTCGCTCATTACTACATCAAGAGCATGTATAGATTCCACTTGAGAAATTTGTTTTCATTTTTGGATATGATTCCTTGCATATGGAGCAAACATGAAGTGGGTGGAGGTGAGAAAGTCGATTAAGAAAGCAAGTGTGACCATCTGGAAAGGGGGTGGTTGGAGGCGGGGGTGTAGTGGATGTGTGCATTGGGGTAGGGTTGATTGAAGCATTGATGTTTCCACGCCTAGATTTATAAGTAAGACGTCTATGCGCATTTTGGTGGTCCTTTGTTTGGCTATAAATAAGCCTTCTACGTGCATTTATTTCGTCACGTGTAGTATTGGGCAACATGGGTTGTTGAAGAGGAGTTTTCCTTGAACCTGGAGAAGACATTGATGGAAATTTCAAATGTTATAAATGTGTAATTGCAAGGAAAAGTTGAGGCATGTACATTAAAAGAAAGATATGCAAAGTACAGATAAGAAGGTACGTCAACGTATACAAAATATTGCATTGCGAAAGTTTTTGCAAGACATAACGTAAAAAGTAGTTTTTGTGATGTATGTGGAGCATTTATGTATGTGAAAAGCAACCAAGGAGCAGCATAGCAGGAAAAATAAATGCACATATATGACATAATAAACATTGTATACATGTAAGAAAACGATAACTGTTTTATGGATAGATATGTATGGCGTGCTTTAAAAATAAACACGTAATGTATACGATAACACATTTGCCATGTGAACACAAAATTTACAGTAGCTAATTACATTGTAGATATTTCGAAAAAGACAGGAAAGTAAGGGAAAAGTAATATACAAGCAATGAAGGAAGGAAAGTGGGGGGGGGGGGGGGAGGGGATATAGTGATCATGATGAAGTGGAAGAAACATAATTGGGTTGAGCTGAGGTGGAGTGCATTTGGAGAGGTGGGATGGTGTATTGTAGGGTATGATGTGTTGAAGCAAGGATTTAGGGAAGAGCAAGATGTGGAAGGGTGAGTAAATGTGGTGGTTGCAATAGCCAAGGGTGGAGCATATGAAGGGGAGGTTAGAGACGGCGTGCAACAGGATGGGTTTGAGTAGTGAGTGTAGATATTTCTTCAAGGAGTTTCATTGATGCAGCAGCATAAGGAAGCTCTTTCGAATCGGCAATGGTTGTCTTCAAGTGTGTATTGGAGTTGAAAGTCTCCGTCTTGATGGACAAGGTGAACAAGTATCAGCGCGAAGTTACGTGTAGAGAGAGATCCTTTATGGCAGAGGGCTCAGTGGCGAGCAGGCATAAATCCTTTGCAGAGACACCAAGTAGTTTGTTGGCTGCATCATCAAAAGCTGTGGCCCCGTTGATCTGGCCAGTGTGTTCTTGCAAGGAAATCTTTAAAATGTACCTGTAGTCACATTCTATGAATTCACCATCACATTTGCTGCAATGCCAAGTGTTGAAAGCTCTATGTGCAACTTTCTTCATGCATTGAACACCATCAACAAAGAGAGGGCATGCAAGGAAGTGGAAGTCATCCATGTTAATGTCAACAATGGAAGCACGCAGAAAGAACCATAGGGTCTTATCAGAGGGTTGCATGTTTTGCAAGGTGGAAATTGTTTTAGATGGGTGTGTTCGAGACATAGAGCCTATGTATTTGCGGCTCAAGGATGGCGATGCAGCGCGAAATCCATGATCAGTGTACCATTTTTGAAGGTGATGGGTTGCCTCAATATCTGGATTGATAAGGATGGTACTACTGGGAACACTTCCAATTATTTTACCATTGTAATCTGTAAGACGGCCACCCTTTATTGCAAGTACAGGTGGTGGGTCGGAGGAATATAGTGAAGCGACATGTGAACCCTCTGTGTGGCAATGATGACCCCAAAGTGTGACATAAATGCTAAAACAGGATGTGTCTCTGAGGCAAACGGTTCTCCTCCTTGTTTCAGAACCATCTTTTTTCTGAATCGTAGATGCAGGTGAGAGAGAGCTAACAAGGCCAATTAGGTCAACCATCGAATTTGAAGGTAAACTTTGGAGGTCATTGATTGTTTTAAAGTGGAAGGAATGTAAAGGAATGGAGGGGAATGCATCGAGGCAAGGGTGGATGGTTGACGTAGATGAAAGGACAATCTCAAGATGGTTGTTCAAATGGTTATATGAAGGGTTGCTTGTTTTGATTATGCCATTCGAGATAGTGTACACTGTCCCGATTTCAACAAGGGAATAGAAGGTGTCAACAAAGTTGTTAAAGGCAGAGACATGGATCTCTTCTCCAGAACAATCAATAAGGTCAAATCCAAATAGTTTCCCTAGGCTGCGTTGGTTGGTGTATTCATGGATGGGTGTCTTGGCAAGCACACAACCTTGGATGCACCATTTTTTATAATTGGGATTGAGTGCTTTGAATGGAATTACAATTGTTGGCATGGGTATTGGTGTATCTGATGCTTGGGATGAGTGAACATCACTTTCTTCTATGGGGTGGCTAGATTGGCTAGTTGATGAACCAATTGGAATGCCAAATCTAGTCGGTAGTAAAAGAGGAATAGTGGTCCCAACAAGGGCAAGCTTGCAGTGGACCAATTCAAGATCAAATATTGTAATAGTCCTGTAGGAGAAAAAGGCAAGAATTAGTAAAGGTATTATAAAATTGATGATGTTGGTGGTAGGTAAAAATGTAGAAGCTAAGCTACCTAAGAGCGGGCTTAAAACAGTGGCCAGAAAAGTACGTGTTATTATGGACGACGGTGCAGGTGTACTTGGCGAGCTTGATGACAGAGCCTTCTTGGAGTTCTCCATTTGATATGAGGGATTTGAAGGTAGTTGGGAGCCAAGTCTGGTGTGTGTTGGTACCATCTCAGATAGTAATTCGAAAACGTGGAGTAGTTGCATTTGTTGGTCCGAATGGCTGGAGTGAAAAAACTTACAGAAGTGGTTGAAGATGTACAGCACCAGACAACAAAGAAGATATCGCATTTTTTGTCAAGGGTGCATCCATTATGCGGGGAAAACACTGAGAGCAAGAGGAAACAAACTTGTAAGTATATGAATTTTTTTGTTTTGTGTATATATACATATATGTAGATATATATACTATTGCACGAGTGACATACAAGGATGCGAAACGTACAATGAAACTGTAGCAGGCATAAGAGTAGAATGTAGAATAGTGGCATATATATACTTTTTTTTTAATATAATATGAGAAAAAAACATACAATGGAACTATGGAAATTTAGATTGTAAATGCTCAAAGTGTATTAGAGGCATGGTCTAGCAAGGAATTTATTGGATACTTTGGGCCTTCTCGACATATCCCTTTTGGTCAATTGACTATCTCATTATGATCTTGATTCTGTGTTTTATTGAGTCCAAATCTCATCGCTTCAATACACCCCTCGTTATACTTTTCTGATGCAACATAGTCTATTTGTCCTCTAATCTTCCATATCTAGGTTTGCATTATTTTCCATTAGTGTATAGGGAGGAGATTCAAACCAACGATGTGATGCGCAAGTGAACAAAGGGCTTGACTATCTTCTCTGTTTGAATGTAGGTAATTTTTTCCTTGTGTGTCATCACTGTATAATTATGTGTTATTCAAAAGATTGACTATCATGTGTTATTCAAAAAAGTGAATAGAAATTATATAATTAGTTCAAATAGAGGAAACTACTATTGACATGCTTCTTGATCTAATACCTGTAATATAAGACAATAATCATAATATTAAATTGGAATAATACTAAAATCAGATACATTTGGGGATCTCTCTGATAGCTGTAAAGTCGGAGATTTCCAGCTGCCCAACCAAAACAGGGACAAAAAAGCATAAAGCGTGGCAAGAGCAGACTTGTAGCATCATTCCTGTAGCAACAGGTCAGGAAATCTAGCTAAAACAGTTCGTGAGAGACCAAGAAACATATGAATCAAGAGCATAACAAGAAGGCTGATAGGCACATCCATGATAGCAAAAGAACCATTCATTCAAACTGAATGCTTGTGCCTCAAAAAGAGAGTGAAAGGGAAAAGTCCAGCACAAGCCAAAATAATTGAAATATCCCATGATCAATGAGCATACAATCTAAAGATCCAGAAAATTCCCCATGCCCCGGGGCCAACGAAAGAGCCTGTTTGGAGAGACCTTCATCCTGCTAGTTATGCTCGTGGTAGATATGATGGATGGTCACTAAAGGGACATGATGCAGCAGAGAAAGAATGTCATCACACCAATGACTAATAAGTGGGGTGTTCAATGAAGCAGTTATCTTCACCCAAGAGATGATAACTTGTGAATCCCCAAATCCAGATAATAGAGGGATCCCCAAATAAATGGCAACCGAAAGAAGTGACCAAATAGGCAAAAGCTCTAAGTTGGTGCTGGTGCATCTATTATCCTAGGTTGCTTGTTGGCTATTTATAACGATAACATAAGAAAATGTTTTTAATCACATAAAATAAGCATAATTTTTTTTAATTCCATGCATAAGCAAAGTTATTTTACAAGAGCTTGTTGGCTATCTATAACCAAAACATAATAAAAGTTTTATAATTCCATAAAATAAGCATAAATTTTTTTAATTCCATGCATAAGAAAAGTTATTTTATTTGTGAAATGTACCAAAACAATCATCAATAACTACTTCAGATTTGCATCATAACTTCATACCAAATTTACCCTTCAATAAACTTTCAAATATGTGTATTGAAGAGAAGGCTCTTCTTTGGAAAGGAGTGCCACATTTTTTTTTTGTTACATTCCTCTCTAAGATCACGATCAGAATGCAAAAGAATTCCGCAAATGCATACACATGTGCGGATCTCTCTGATAGCTGTAAAGTCGAAGATTTCCAGCCGGCCAACCAAAACGGGGACAGAAAAGCATAAAGTGTGGCAAGGGTAGACTTGTATCATCATGCATGTAGAAACAGGTCAGGAAATCTAGCTGAAACAGTTCGTGAGAGACCAAGAAACATATGAATCAGGAGCATAACAAGAAGGCTGATAGGCACATCCATGATAGTAAAAGAACCATTCATTCAAACTGAATGCTTATGCCTCATAAATAGAGCGAAAGGGAAAAGGCCGGCACAAGGAAAAATAACTAAAATATCCCATGATCAATGATCATACCATCTAAAGATGCAAAAAATTCCACATGCCCCGGGGCCAACGTAAGAGCCTGTATGGAGAGATCGTCAGCCTGCTAGTTATGCCCATGGTAGATATGATTGATGGTCACTAAAGGGACATGATGCAACAGAGAAAGAATGTCACCACACCAATGACTCAAAAGTGGGGTGTTCAATGAAGAATTTTTGTTCACCCAAGAGATGATAACCTGTGAATCCCCAAATCCAGATAAGAGAGGGATCCCGAAATGAATGACAACCAGAAGAAGTGACCAAATAGGCAAAAGCTCTAATTTGGTGTTGGTGCATCTATTATCCTAGGTTAAGAGCTTGTTGGCTATTTATAACGATAACATAATAAACTGTTTTTAATTGCATAAAACAAGCATAATTTTTTTTAATTCCATGCATAAGAAAAGTTATTTTATAAGAGCTTGTTGGCTATTTATAACCATAACATAAGAAAAGTTTTTTAATTCCATAAAATAAGCATAAATTTTTTTAATTCCATGCATAAGCAAAGTTATTTTATTTGTGAAATGTACCAAAACAATCCTCAATAACTACTTCAGATTTGCATCATAACTTCATACCAAATTTACCCTTCAACAAACTTTCAAATATCTGTATTGAAGAGAAGGCTCTTCTTTGCAAAGGAGTGCCACATTTTTGCTTCGTTACATTCCTCTCTAAGATTAGCATTAGAATGTAGAAGAATTCCGCAAATGTAGGTACATTTGCGGATCTCTTTGGTAGCTGTAAAGCTGGATAATTCCATCCATCCAACAAAAACGGGGAAAGGAAAGCATAAAGTCTACCAAGGGCAGACTTGTATCATCATTGCTGAAGCAACAGGTCAGAAAATATATCAGAAACAATTCATGAGAGACCAAAAAACATATGAATCAAGAGCATAACAAGCAGGCTAATAGGCACATCCATGTCGGAAAAAGAACCATTCTTTCAAACTGAATGCTTGCGCCTCAAAAAGAGAGTGAAAGGGAAAACCTCGGCACAAGCCAAAAATAACTGAAATATCCCATTATCAATGATTATACCATCTAAAGATCCAGAAAATTCCCCATGCCTCGGGGCCAAGGAAAGAGCCTGTTTGGAGAGACTGTCAAGCTGGTAGTTATGCTCACAGTAGATATGATTAATGGTCACTAAAGGCACATGATGCAGCAGAGAAAGAATGTCATCACACCAATGACTCAGAACTGGGGTGTTCAATGAAGCAGTTCTGTTCACCGAAGAGATGAAGGGACACATTTTTTCCTTAGATTCCTCTGTAAGAGCACCTTGAGGATGCACAACATTTCCACAAATGCAGAAACTTGTAAAGCTGGAGAATTTCAGCAATCCAACCAAAGTGGGGAAAGAAAAGCATAAAGTTTGCTAAGGGGAGATTTTTTCGCATCATTCCTATAGCAACAGGTTAGGAAACCTATCTGAAACAATTCGCGATAGACAAATTATTGGCGCATCCATGCCAGCAGAAGAACCATTCATTCAAACTGAATTCTTGTGCTTGATAAAGAGAGTGAAAGGGCAACGCCCAGCAGAAGGAAAAATAACTAAAATATCCCATGATCAATGATCATACCATATAAAGATCCAAAAAATTCCGTATGCCTTGGGGCCAAGGAAAGAGCCTATTTGGAGAGCCTGTCAGGTTGCTAGTTATGCTCGCGGTAGATATGATTTATGGTCACTAAAGGGACATGATGCAGCAGAGAAAGAATGGCATCACACCAATGACTTAGAAGTGGCGTGTTCAATGAAGTAGTTATGTTCACGCAAGAGATGCTAACATGTGAATCCCCAAATACAAATAAGAGAGGAATCCCCAAATGAATTGCAATCGAAAACAAGGTTCCCTTTGTCGTCTATTTGGCCAACCCTGCTCATTCACGTGTCCTCTCCACGATTCAATGGTCCTCTGCGTGTCCTCTTCGCGATCTGCTGGTCCTCCGTGTTTCTAAAAGCTCCGCTAGTCCTTCGCGTGTTTTTCAGGCCAAGGTCAAGGTTTCCGGGCACTTCCCTGCTCTGTCCTACAAGTTTCATTTTTCATGGGCTTTGCCATGACTGTTGAGCTTGTCAGAACCGCCCATTCAGCCTGCAATTTTATTGTCCATGGGCTTTGTCGTGAGCATTGAGTTTGTCATAACCGCACTTGTCCGGCAGTTCTGGAGCGCCGCGGGTGATATTTGGAGAGCCCGTCCTTTGAAAGACCAGTGTTTTTTTCTCGGTTTGGAGGTTGGTGAACATCTTGTCATGGCGATCGTCCCTCCCTGCTGCATAAATGGCGTTTACTGGTCAAATTTATCTTGCGTGGGTTTGCACAGAGAAGGTGCATTGTTTCTAGTTACAGGAATTCTGATTCAAAGAGCCAAAAGAACTAAAAAAACACAGGTACGCAATTTCATTTCTATCGGAATTTCCACCCTCTGCAAGCCATCTATCAATTTCCACAAAACTGCCATTAAAAGAATTGGGAACCGCAGCTGGCCTGGCCACTAAAACTCCATTCTCGTATACCTTAGAATAATTCAAAACCCCAGAATAATGTGTTGTATTTCAGATATTCAATCTTCTCTTCGAACAGAACATCATATTATAAGGTGGTCTTGGATCACTGAAAATGAAGAACCAAACTTGCAGGAAATGCAGGGGAACAAAGAAAGGAAACCCCGTAAGACAAGCCCCAGGTCTGAAAATCTATTTGAAACAATTCGTGAGAGACCAAGAAACATATGAATCAGGAGCATAACAAGAAGGCTGATAGGCACATCCATGACAACAAAAGAACCATTCATTCAAACTGAATGCTTGTGCCTCATAAAGAGAGTGAAAGGGAAAAGCCCAACACAAGCCAAAATAACTGAAATATGCCATGATCAATGATCATACAATCTAAAGATCCAGAAAATTCCCCATGCCCTGGAGCCAACGAAATAGCCTGCACATTCATAGCATGCACACACCTCTACCACGCTGTTGTCTACAAAGCTAATCTCATGCACCCTCATCATAACTGTCCTAACAGCTTAATGCTGCAATGGATTTGCTGAGTGTACCATAGTGTATCCGCTACGTGTGCCAAAGGAGAACAATGGATGAGCAATCTATGTAAAAACTAACAACAATTGCAAACATACTAAAAAAAACAACACCATGGCAATCCCCTACAAGAAGGTTACATCGAACACCCTAAACACTAAAATGCTTATCTTCCAAAGCCTATAGATCCTTCTCATTCCATTGTTTTGTATTCACTTCCATAGTGTATCCATTGAATAATTCCACTTTCACCCTATGTAAACGCTAATGATACAAGAACAAAAATAAAGCACTACAACTTGACCTATGTCCCAAATAGCCTAATCGGTAATAGGATCTCAATCCTCTTTTGAACTTCTCAGAATACCTTAAACCGCAATCCTAAAAAAGTAGAATCAGGTGAAGCTGTAAGAAATGAGAATCACTTCCAGCAGCTGTATTCAAATTTTCAAACATTAAATACCCTTTATAACACCTCTTTGGTAGCTATCAATGAGTTTCCAAACATTAATACAACTATTAGGAAATCTTTAACTTTTGTAAAAGAGGCCCAAGTTTATTCTTGACGCAAATTGTTTACAACAATAGGTTTAAAATATTTATTCCTTTGGCACTGTTTCAAAAGCAAGCACTACTCTTCATCTTTACAAATCGTTACTTACATTCTAAAGAGTCCTAAGCAGTTCAAACATGGGCATTCAGGTTTCTTTATATTCTGCAGACAAAAAATGAATATCAAAAGTCTTAAAACACTTAAAATTCTGTTTTGCTTATTATCCTAGAAAAAGCCTAGGAATATAAACTTTGTTCTGCTTATAATTGAAAGCCCCAGTATTATGTGAGAAGGCTAGAAGGCTCATCACTTCCACATTTCAACAGCAACGCTTTCCTGACGCAATTTTGTTGTTCAACAAACAAATATGCAACAGCCAAGACTAATGCAATCCTCTCTAAGTGGGTCACTATGCTCGAGCAGCAAGAAAATATGGCATGCAGCACACAGATCAGAGAATGCATGTCTTCCAACACTGTACTAAAATAAAGTTGGCATCTCATATGCAAAAAAACAGTGAAACTTGACCAACACATGCTTCAATCCCCACATAGGTTAAATAACCCATCAAGTAGCAAATCAAACTGGATGAACACAACTCTAATAAATAGAAATCTACTCTCATAGACTAAGGATTACGCTCCAGAAAAATCCCATGACCATGGACCCCTCTAGTGAGAGATTTCATGCCTGTACAAGCTCTAACATCATGTTCATGAATGAGAAAGATTGCAACAATAGCACCTAGAGAGACAAAGGAAAAATACACACAAGTACACTTTGTAGCACTGCCTTTACTTTGCACCATAAACACACATAAATATTAAAAAACTATGGGATTGATAAAACATTTAGCTTCCCATGGATTATGAACAAGTACATTTTAGTTACAAACAAATCAAAGCAAAACTGCCAGCTAGTCGAATGCCCAACTGTATATTTTTCAACAGTTTCCAAACCCACTTCAATTGCACTCCCACTTCACGTTTCTTCCATTTAACTGCCCCTCATTTCACTATTGAAACTTGAGTGACTCATTTAGTTTTTTATAGAGTCGTAATGTTGCCTGAATGGGGTTTGATGGTTGGAAATAAGAAGTGAAAACTTCAATTTTGAAGAAAAAACTTCAACAAACAAACATGCACTCATCCACAATTAGCTCTCTCCATTGATCCAAGCTAAAACTCTACTGCTCTAAGCTGAAAATTTATCCTAAAAGCGGAAAGTCCTCACTTGTTGCTACCCTTGCTTTTCAATTGAAAATTGAAAATTTGGGGCTTTGGGAGGGCGTGGAGGCTTTAAAAGTAAGTGAGTTCCATCAATAAAAGAAGAAGAAGAGATGCAGGGATGTCAAGAATGTCTCCCAGTGAAACACAGCATTCAATAGTAATCCAAAGTGAGTTCCAATGAGGGAAACGAAAATGGAATCATGGTACTCAAATGCAGTGTGCAATGATAATAAACAACCTAGTTTATCGGGGAAACATACATTTCTCAAATGTGTGGAAATAGCAGCATGGCAATCCCCTACAAGAAGGTTACATCGAACACCCTAAACACTAAAATGCTTATCTTCCAAAGCCTATAGATCCTTCTCATTCCATTGTTTTGTATTCACTTCCATAGTGTATCCATTGAATAATTCCACTTTCACCCTATGTAAACGCTACTGATACAAGAACAAAAATAAAGCACTCCAACTTGACCTATGTCCCAAATAGCCTAATAGGTAACAGGATCTCAATCCTCTTTTGAACTTCTCAGAATACCTTAAACCACAATCCTAAAAAAGTACAATCATGTGAATCTATAAGAAATGAGATCACTTCCAGCAGCTATAGTCAAATTTTCAAAAATTAAATACCCTTTATAACACCTCTTTGGTAGCTATCAATGAGTTTCCAAACATTAATACAACTATTAGGAAATCTTTAACTTTTGTAAAAGAGGCCCAAGTTTATTCTTGACGCAAATTGTTTACAACAACAGGTTTAAAATATTTATTCCTTTGGCACTGTTTCAAAAGAAAGCACTACTCTTCATCTGTACAAATCGTTAGTTACATTATAAAGAGTCCTAAGCAGTTCAAACATGGGCATTCAGGTTTCTTTATATTCTGCAGAAAAAAATGAATATCAAAAGTCTTAAAACACTTAAAATTCTGTTTTGCTTATTATCCTAGAAAAAGCCTAGGAATATTTAAACTTTGTTCTGCTTATAATTAAAAGCCCCAGTATTATGTGAGAAGGGCAGAAGGCTCATCACTTCCACATTTCAACAGCAGCGATTTCCCTGATGCAATTTTGTTGTTCAACAAACAAATATGCAACAGCCAAAACTAATGCACTCCTCTCTAAGTGGATCACTGTGCTCGAGCAGCAAGAAAATATGGCATGCAACACACAGATCAGAGAATGCATGTCTTCCAACACTGTACTAAAAGAAAGTTGGCATCTCATATGCAAAAAAACATTCGAGCTAAAAAATGGTTATTGTTGGGACACCACCATGAAATGTGGGGCACGGCACCCTGTTAGAGTTTGTGATAAGGAGAAATTTAGTGGAGATTAGTAAATTATGCATGGCCTAAGATTGCCTCTCAAGCTGTCAATGTCTAATTTTTGGGATTTTCCTTTTGAGGACTTCCTAGTAATGGGTTTTGCAAAATGGTGAGAAATTAAACCTTAAGTGGTGTTTTAACCAGATTTTTGAGAGAACTTATTTACATGACGGGTTATTGGTTTAAGGTTCATGGGGTGTTTAACTGTCCACAAGGGTTGCATTCTTGCTGTGTTTTGGCCCACCTACTGCATGAGTTCAAAGGGATGGACTGGGTGCAAGTCCCTGGTGATTTGGTGGAATAGATACTGCTCGTACTTGCCACCTTAGTCTAATCTTTGCAGTGAAGCCCTCGAAGTATCATCTTTGTTAAAGCACTTCTTAAAAAAGTACTTGTTTCCAGGATACTCCCTTTTTATCCAAATGGAAGCATGTCTTTTTACGGATGGTAAACCCTCCCACCCTTCTAGGGTTGCTGGTAACTCTCCAGTATCATTTCAATTATCTGCTCGAAGGCCCAATTGATACAGTCATTATTTGGCACAAGGCTCAAGATCATTAGCCACATGTTGTACTCCACGCATGGGAGAAACTGACTGTGAGGATTGGAGAGTGGTCTTGCAATAATAGCAAAAGGTACCAGTGGAAATAAAGGTTGGAGAGAATATAAAGAATGCTCACTTCATCCACTGTAGTAAATGGGATCAAATAAGATGATAATGTGGAATGGAAGACAATGAGAACCAGGAGGGGTTTGCATGGCATCAAAATAAGATTTTTTTGTTGAAGGGTCAAATGCCAAGCATTCAAGCTTCATCAATAATTGGCAACAACAAAAACAAAATTCTATGATAATGTGCACCCACCAAAGATAAGCTAGTAAGGACATGTTATTCTACACTAGTGTGAAAATTGATGCAGGTAAAAACAACGAAGATTAGCATAACATACCTTCTCTGGGGCGAGTCTGTCTGTAAATTTAAAAACAATTAAAATAATTAGAACTAAAAAACAGATTATTTCCACAATAACATGTAAAAAGTCACATGTTTGTACCATCAAAAGCTTGTTGATATCAATCTTCGGACATGAATATACAGTGTTGAATAAATTTTATTATCTTAAATATAACATGTATTGCAAAAACTGGGAACATGCATATAAATCTATTGAGGTTTGCCAAATCTTGAAGTGGTTCAGAACCTACTTTAAAAATCTTCATGAAACTTATTGAACTATGTATGAAATTATTTAATTAGTCTAACACTGGTGACAAACCATTATTGATCAAACCATCAAGACTAAAAAAGAAAAATAAGAGCAAGGTTAACTTGCAAGTACCTGCATATAATAAGAATACAAAGAAATAGAAACACCTATAACAATTGATGAAAACTCAAAATCTGGAAAGACTATTTCTAGACAGGAACATAATCAAAAACTTATAGAACCTTCATATAACAAGAATATAAAGAAATAGAAACCTCTATAACAATTTATGAAAATTCAAAATCTGGCAAAGCCTATTTCTGGACAGGAACATAATAAAAAACTTACAGAGTGCCACTTACAATTTCTGCAGATAAAGAGAAGCATAGATTCATCGTTTAAAACACATGTGTATACTCTCACTACTTTAAAGATCTGGGATTAAAATGGGATGTATGCTACTTTGTTCTATATTCTTTATATTATCATAATTAATGGTCAATTTTTTATGTTCTTTTCTTTTTACAATATGTGTCTGACCCTGCCTGTTTGTTTTTATTAGTTTACGTACCCAAAAGCATGGTACATCTCTTCCACCTGGGCTCTAGAGTGCACTTAGCTTCTCTCAGTGCAATTAGACAAGCTTTGTAAGTTAAGAAACCATACACTACTTCACCAAACCCAAAAAATATCAAATTATGAATTGACTTGAAATATTTTTGCAGGAGATTGTTAAGCTACTATGTCAAGGACAAATGACAAGTTCCAGCACGCAAATAGATCTAAAAGAAGAGGCTTCAAGAAAGCTAATGGAAAATATTAGAATTGTTATATAGGAAAATGACATATCTAACAATACCTGTGGAAAGCAGCGCATTATGAACTACATTTAACAATGGGACAATTTGCACGGGTAGTCTAATTAGCATAAAATTGGAAAGGAAATTTTCCCTACCATAATTTCCTGAGAATTCTGTATAGGATAGGATCTTTTTCATCCCTGTGTAACTCGTGCCTTATGGTGGGACAGAGACAGCACGATTTTAACCCTGGATGGGGCATTGACAGTCCGTCAATCCCACAAACAAACCAACAGACCCACAGTTTACAAATCTTGTTCTGCTCAAAACATGGTATGTTGTGACGACCCTGCAGCGAGAGCCTTGGACTTTTTGGTCAAGATCACCTTGGAGTGATAATTATAGTGTTTTCAATAGAATAATTTCAGTCCTACTCACGCACTAAAGAACAATTCCTGAAGGAACCGCTAGGAATAGTGGTAAAGGAACTTATCACTTTGGTCAAAATGCTTCTGGTAGATAAAGAGCTACTACCCACCCAGTAAGGTCCTTAAATCTATACGCTATCCGGTCCTTAAACCCTAACAAGCACTCGATGCCGAGCGGGAGGGAGTAAGCACTCAATGCCTTCCTTCCATCTGTCTGTAATAAATTACTGGTTTATGAAACCCTTAATCAGGCAAGGCAAATTCAGGGTGTTTGGGATTATCATACAACGAAATGCAGGCATGAATTTCTATCGCAGAGCGATACAAAATATTCTAAGCTATTCAGGGGTTTCGAAATGAAATTGCATACCTGTGTTTTTGTAGTTCTTTGGCTCTTTGAATCAGAATTCCTACAACTTCTCTGTGCAAACCCATGCAACTTCTCTGTGCAAACCCATTTATGCAGCAGGGAGGGGCGATCGCCATGACAAGATGTTCAACCACCTCCAAACCGAGAATAAATGCCAAACCAAGGGAAAAACACTGGTCTTTCACATAGGATGGGCTCTCCAAATATCGCCCACGGCTCTCCAGAACCGCCGGACAAGTGCGGTTCTGACAAACTCAACACTCACGGCAAAGCCCATGAACAATGAAAAACGAAACTTCCAGGCGAAATGGGCGCTTCTGACAGACTCAACAGTCACTACAAAGCTAGAGTTTAATGTTTTTTCTTTCAATCTTGTGCAGGTATGGGAAGAGGTACGATTCAGTCCGCGAGCTTGTGCACAGATTCAATGCTTTCGTGAAGAAACGGCATGAAGCTTCCTTATACTTTGGCAATAAATGGTAAATCAAACACGCGGCGGAACCTTAAAACACGTGGCGTAACCAGCGGATCGAGAAGACCACACGCAGAGGACCACCGGATCGTCAACAGGACACGCGGAGGAGCAGGATTGGGTGCATAGACGACGAAAGCTACAGTTGTCTTCCGAATTTCTTCGGAGAAAAATGCCTAACGGTGTAATTAAATATAAATGTACATAAAATTAAACATGAATGTAAATATAATGTGCATGATACTCAATAAAACAAAGATGGTTACACATAAATGGATGGTATATTTATGTGATGCGTATATCACCATTGGAAAAAAAACTGTAAGAAAGACTACTTGGATATTGTTCGAGACAACGTCTCGCAAAAAGAGCTACCCAAAAGATCCTTTACTCAAAATTTTGGTCGTTAACAATTTTCAATGATGGTTTAAAATTAGTAAGGATGGATAAATGCTAAAGTACTTATACTTAAATTCGTTCTTAAGTTTAATAAACACAAATTAAATAAAACTTACTATAATTTTATAGATTTTATAATAATAAAAAACTAATTAATACAAATTTTTGAGATTTCAATCAATTATATGTATTTTTTTTTTTCAATCAATTACACATATTTTCTTTTTTAATGATTTTGGCTTTATGAATGGTCCAAAGTGATCAAATACCTTGAGGTACAAACGCTTTTTACACTGTTAAACTTGAGTATAGGTTGCACTTCAAGAAATTTGATCTATCTTTACATTTGATATAGTCATAGTTTATATATTTATATATGGAATTTCACTAAAGATAAAATGTTTGATACTTGTAAAATTTGAACCATATTTTTTATTCAAGGAATTATAAACTTGTACTAAAGCATTATATACCTCCAAATATGGTTTCTTGTAAAAATTGTTTCAAAGAGTTTTGTTTTGGATTGAAATAGATTTTTTATTTACTTAAGAGTGTACTTTCTAGCATACTTTATAATCAAAGAGAAGCTAAATAAATACATGACATCAATTGAACAAATTATTTATCACCTATTTATATATTTTTATTTAAAACTTACTACTTTTGATAAAAAATTAATTAACATAGACAAATTTATGAAGGGATGCACACACTTATTATTAGGTGGCAATGGATGGACAATTCATAGTAAAACTCTTTATGGATCTATACATTTATAAATTAAATACAATATTAAAATAGATTTATGCTATATGCTAATATGTTTGAAATTAATAGAGTTTAAATTAAAATTTGATATACATTTATATAAAAATATTTTACAATTTAGTTAATTTATATAAATGTGTTTTAAAATTTAATTAATTTAAATTTAGATTTCACTTATTTGACTATAGAAAAGACCTTTCAACCAAATCAACTATCTATATACAATGTTAAAATTTACCTCAAAACCAAATAATGGTTTAAATCTATGTTGCACAAGTTTTGGAAACGCGGGAACGTGGATATGAGTATCGGATACCTCTAGAAGTTTCCCCAAAATTACAGGTTGGGAATGTCAATAATATATATTAAAAAAATATAAAAAATAACAATTAAAAAAACATGAGAATAGAAGAAACATAGAGAAAAAGAAACATTAACACAAATGGATGACTTAACTTATCCCTTGTATTACGGTTGTAACTAGAACCTCTTAGCAAATGGAAATGGCAATAAAATCAAGATTACCATCCACATCATTGATTATAAAAGGTAGACTCTTTTTAAAGTGGGGATTTTTAGAAGTTATAGATGTATAGAGTAAGTTTTAGTTTTGTGTAGAATATGATTAAAATGTATTAGAATATTATATGTTTACAAAACATTCTATGCCAAGGTATTTGGAGAGGTATATAATTATTCAAATTTAAATTATTATAAAATAAAAATAAAATATTTTTTTATTTAAATGTAATAAATGAATTTAGTTTTAAAGTAAGATTTAAAACCATTTCCAATTACTTAAAAGTTTACTTTTATTTATTGAGTGAATACTCTAGCACGAGTGATTAGTGCACCAACTTGACAAGGTAGCACGGAAAACTTTTATTGCAACCTAGTTTTTTAGAGAATTTTTTTTGAGTCAACCATATATATGTACGGCCGCAAGGAAATAGGAATGTTGTTAACAATCAACATAGCGATCATGAATGGGTGGAAGTTCCCAATGAAATAAAGAGGCAAAAAGAAGTCCCCAAGTTCCCAATTTAGAGGGTAAAAGTTCCCAATAAGTTCCCAACTATCAGGAACGATTCCCATTGAATTGGGAAAGTTCCCTACAAGTTTCAAAGTTCTCTGGAACGTCGAAACTTTCTTCTTTTCAGGTAAGTGTTCATTAAACAATTGAGTCAACCAAGAGAGTTTATGTGCCCATCCAGATTCAAATCCTGCCGGGGATAGTAGAAAAAAATCCTAAAACTCAGCTTGTTGGCACTCACTGAAATAATTATGTTCCGTTGAGAAAAACAAGATATTAACGCATAGATAAGTGAGGCTCATTATAGCTGTGGAGAGAAATTTATCCACCAAGGTTTTAATTCTGCTGGCGTCCATGGAAATAAAACCCTAAAAGCAATAAGCGTTGTGATCTGCTTTCAAATATGAATGTGTTTAAATGGATTATAGTTTGTCTTTTTTCATGGGGTTCTATGGTGTAGTGGTTAGCACTCTGGACTTTGAATCCAGCGACCTGGGTTCGAATCCCGGTAGGACCTCTCCCATTGTGGTAATATAATATTTCAGTTGCTTTCAGCTTAACCTTGTTAAGTTTCCGTTGACGTATAATTTAGTCAACCATTTATACTTGCAGGAATGTAATTTCGCTGATATTATTTTATTCGGCTTTGGACAAATATTTATACTTGCATTACCTTTCACATCAAGGGGTTGTAGCTCATATGGTAGAGCGCTCGCTTCGCATGCGAGAGGCACGGGGTTCGATTCCCCGCATCTCCATACCGAATAGAATTTTGAATTTGTAGTGTTGTGTTCAGGCTGTGTTTTATACAACCACTTTTGATCCAGGTTTTTAACTAAATTGCAAGGCGTCAAGGTGTACTCAAATTTTTCAAAGTAGGCTTTATTGGGTTCCAAAAACGTGAAGGAGATTTCAGGACAAGACAATACTAAAAGGTGAGAAAACCTTACAAAACGTGAAGGAGTTTTCAGGACAAGACAATACTAAAAGGTGAGAAAACCTTACAAAACATGGAATCTAGTGGCTGTCTAAATGTCCTTTATGCTCTGAATTAGAGGAATTTGCCAAACATCTACTATTGGAATGTAAATATGCGCACGATGCTTGGAGCCTCGTCTTGGGTAATCTAGGCTCAAGAAACGAAATCCCCTACTCTATAAAAGGGGTCTTCTTTACATGGTCCTCTAGAGCTCAAAGTAAATTCAAATCAAGCCTTTTCTCCGCTAAGTTTGGCCGACCCTTCCACAATTCATCTTTTGGAAAATTTGGTTCACTAGGAAACAAGAGAATTTTCTGAGAAGCCCCCCGTATGCTCTACTTGTATGGTCACCCAAGTCAAAAACTTGTTAAAATAAACTATTTTGCTCTCCTCCCTCTCGGAAGATGGTAATCTCTCAAAGGAGGGGAAATTTTGGCTACATGTGGTCTACAAATTCCCCTCATCTCGCCTCGTTTTTATGTGCTTGAGGTCGAAACCAAGCTAGAAAATCAGAATGCCCGGGAAAGAATTTGAGAACTAAAAGGAAAAACATGGTTAATTCTGCATGTATTTCGATGAAGCTTCAAAATGAAACCTAGGGGAGCCAAGTGTGGGGTGGGGGGTGAAAGTGGTTCTCTTTAACCCCAAAGGACATCTCATTAAAAGATTCTCTTGGAGTCTCTGTAAAAAACCTAACAATCAATTGGAAGCCTTAGCTCTTATTCTTTAGAAAACTAGGATCACCTCCATAATAATACTTGGAGACTCCTCTATGATCATACGATATATGAACACCAACATGAACTGGGATGACCTCTTTCTCCAAAGGAATTATCTACTGCACCAAGCAGAAAATTGGCAATATGAATATGATACAATTTAAGCACATCCTCTACAACCTAATCAAGGAAGTAGGTAGAGCCGCCAATCTTGCCACATGGTTGAATGAACAATAACTCCAACTAGATTTGGAGCCCTCCACATGGGACCCAATTCCATGATGATGAACCATGGAGTATCTTGGCACGTGGCTGGCATGTGTCATCAAATATGCCTCACACATCATATTGAAAGGCTTTTATTTCACCCCCTCGAATCATTCATGGAGGTGGTATCTAAGTATGAGTCTTATCTTTGCATGATAGGAGGGATGTTTGGGGACCAAGCTTGCTCACATTGCATCTTGAGTGAATTGAGGTACCAACGATGCTCATTATTGCATACAATTTTTTTCTTTTCGAAAAGGTGGTAGGGAAATAAAATACCTAGACCTCTTGGAATTCCATATTGTCTTTCATTATGGGGGATAAAGGAAATAAGGAGAACAAGGGAAGTTGACAAAGAGAGCCTAGGATATATTTAGAGGCTGGTCATAAATGTCGAGACACTAGGCTCATAGAAGGGATGGAGTCTACCTTTATCACGGTTTGAAGATGAAAATCAACATCTTGGTAGAGTAATTAAAATTCTTATCAGAGAATGTGGGAAGGATTTCCATTCTATGGAGAAACCTTTCGAGCAGGAAGAAGAACTACATGACTAGGTGCGTGAAGTCACTAGCCAGTGGGAGCAGGCGTTGTTAATCAAAATCGGGATTGAAAAGGAGAAAATGAGGTTCTTTCCACCAAAATCATAATTATTGAAGCTTAGCTCATGATGTTGCAGATTAGAATCAACATTCTAGAGATGGGTGGTGTTCCTATGGAGTATGGTTTCAATTGCTCCTCCTGCCCCATAATTGATGTCAAGCAATGGTTCGTCCCTTCGGATATGGTGATGCCAAATTTTGAAATCCAAGCTCCCTAGGCATAGCAAATTATTTCAGGTTGTAGTTTTCTGCATTTTCAGAAAAGTCATGGATATTTACATCTAAATATTAGCCTTAGTGTCCAGGGCCTTTTTAGACATAGTAGGCTAGTCTGTATGAATAAAAATAATAGTTTGGTTAGTTGGTAGTTTAATAACTCTTTGAGCAATAGGAAGGAGTTTGTAGAATTAGGTTGCAGGCCTATTTTTGTACTCTTGTTGCTTGGGGAAACCCATAAGTATTTTTAATATAGATATTAGTTGTTTATGATTACAAATAAAAAAATCAATGAGCATAGACTGGTCGAATGTCGTGGAGTAGGTCGTGAGATAATTGTTAATCATTAAATCAACCTCAAGTAAACACCATTGAAGGTTTCTAATAAAGATATCGAAATGTCCAACAAAAAGTGTCATGGTTATTCCTAATGAAATATGTGGCAAGAATAATATAATGGTTGTATATAAAAAATGACTATTGAATTAGGAGGAAATTGAGGGTCTATTTCAAATGAGATGAGTGATTGAAAATGTAAGAAATGAATAGAAAGTCAACAATTTGCCACTAGTGATGATTCAAATTTACTTTGCTTTATGTGTTGGTTTGGTTGAAAATTCAATTAGGTTAGGGTTTTGAGAGACAATTTCAATTTTTTGCACTTTAATGCATGAAAGAAACTTTAAATCAGTGCTAGACACATAATATAACAATTGTAATAAAATTGAAGCATAGTTTTCATCTCTTTCAACTTTAACACTCCTCAATGGTCATTGTGTTGAAAGTTTGTCCTTGAGATGAATTTAACAATTGCAAAGTACACGAAATAAAGAAGTGACAATAGTACTAGGAAAGCAAACTAATGAACAATGCAAGCATAATCACGAGCAATCGTATAATGAACAATTAGTACCAAAGAAAAATATTCTAATATATGACAATAGAGTTGGTTTGGACCTTAACTATACTCAGACATCCTTTTGTATTAGACCTTTTATTTTGAAGACAAGTCACCAGGGAACTAAGGACTTACGAGAGAAAGAGAGAGACGTATTTCAGTAGGATAAAGATAGATAAGAACAAACCTTATATTGTTACCTAAAAATTCAAACACTTTCATAAGATCAAGGACACAAAAAATTTAGTCTAAACCAGCCCACCAAAACCACAAGAAGTCAACATCAAAGTTTGACAATACAAAATGATCAAAACAGAGTTTATCGGTCCAAGATAGGGTCACGATCTGCCCAGAAAGGTGATGCCCAACCTATACAAAACCACATTCTGTCCAAGAAGGTAAAATCCAGCCAAAGGGAATACCACAGTCCACAACCCACCAACAAGAGGGCTTAAACAAGTCACGTTCAACACTTATAACGCTCAACAAGTCACGATACAACAAGGAAGAGAACCCACTGTCCAGGACCAAGCCTTAGAATGCTTGTACAGTCCATGAATTTCCCTTGGAGGGATTATACAGTCATCGCTCGACCCTAGAGGGCTTATACAATCCACATCCCAGCCTAGGGAGATCACAAAATAAGTTTATAATACCTAGAAAAGTTGATGCCCAAGATAACAAATTAAGAGAGGAAGAAAGGGGGTTACAACTCAGTCAAGGAAGCACTAGGATCCCACAAATCACCAAACCAACTCATGATTCATCAGAGAAACAACAAGACGATGATGACCCTAATCCTAGGGCATCAAACAACACATGGTCTAGTAGAGGATCAACAAGACAAGCACGACATAGTCCAGGAACAACAAGAAACCAAGATGTCAATCAACAGTCACTAGAATAGACCCTTTTAATCAAATCTATATATTCTCTTGACAAGACACACACCAAATTGAGTTCAAGTCTTGTATTTATAGTCTTTACATGTCTTCTAGAAGGGTCATTCACTAACCCTAGCTTTTAGGAGGGTTAACAATCAAAACATAAAATAATATTATGTTGACTTAGTAAAGGTCAAGTGGTCGTATAAAAAGAAAACAACAAAGTTAAGTCATCAAAATAAATGGGTCAAGGTACCACAACCAATAAGGGTGCTAGGACAAAAAGAGAAAGCATAGGACCAAGAGTCAACAAGAGGGGTCGCATCAAGGTGGGAAGACAACTCCTACACCCACAAGACCATCAAGGTGGGGAAAACAACCTTTTACCCACAAGACCAAGGTGTACCAACAAGGTGGGGAAACAACCCTTTTAACCACAAGACCTTGAAGGTGGGGAAATAACCATAAGACCAAGGTGTACCAAACTTTTATCTTCTCTCTCATGTATTGTCCAGATGTGTTTCATAATAAATGTGAGTTTTATCATCACTGTATAAGTAAGTTCCAAACTGGATGATGTGATCCTCTGGTCCTCCATACTGCTCCTAATGGTTAAGTGTTAGTGACATCGTCAAGGGGTGGCCACCCCCTTGATAAACAATCTAGAAATAACCAATTAGGAGAAGATGTCATCACACATCATCATATTGATCAAGATCCATCGTACCTACAGGAATTTCTTTGTCCCCGACTAAGAATCTGCATAGTACCAGACTGGGAAGTTTTTGCCTCAACATGCAGGGTTTGCTTGGTCCCATACCAAGAAACTATCTGGTCCTAGAACAAGATACTCTAGAGGCATATAGGGGCACTAACCACATGTTAAGGACTTTTCCATGGCATTAACTTGCTTGGTCCCATACCAAGATCCCCATGAGACTACTGGGGACCCTAAGGTACCTTCTAGGGACTTACTCTGCCTGGTTCACTAACAGAGAACCCTAGTTAACTGACTAGGGTACCATCCTCACTGAGAATGGGTCTTGCAGCTGCACTAAGTTTAACAATTTCCTAGGTTAAATTTATGCTCCTCGATTCAAGAAAGAAACTTTCTTCAAACGAATCCCATGTGTCCTATGTTACATTCTATAGATTTATTAGTTAGCTTCCATGATAATGTAGGAGAATGATAAATCTTTATTTGAATGCAAACCTTCATATGAGTAAATTTGATTTGTAAACCTAACATAATTTATTGACACTTGAGGTAAAGTTTGCCAATGAGTTCCTTAATGTGTTTACCATCTTGATACAAGAATGTTTTTAATAAAAATGGAATCATCATGTAATTAACTTTACAATAGGTGAATAAGTCATTCAAGAAGATAAAGATACTCTTCAGTGGTAACCATGGTGGTTACATTAGCTATCCTTGCTTGTCTAGCTAGGGGAATTTCTTATTCACCATTTCTAGCATGTACATCCAAATCAATTTTTCATTTGATATATGATGCATTGTTCATCAACCTTCTAAATGGTGAGGTTTAAATCCTAAATGTCGAGATGACATTTTCATGAACATTGAGGTGACCTTATGAATTAAATCCTAAATGTTGAGATGACATTTTCATGAACATTGAGGTGACCTTATGAATTTTTGAGGCCTATCCTTCTCAATGTCGAGGTGACATTCTCAACAGAGGCAACATACTTTTTGAAAACCAAACTTAATCTTCTCAAAACATAGAAACAACTTACTAATAATATAATCAAGTTCGAAAACCCAAAATCGATATACACGACTTTTGTTGCAAACGATATTTTTTTTCTTATGAGATCAAACTATTGAACATCGAATATCCATTAACGTTATTCTCTTTGATTATTATAAAATTCCTTTCATGAACTCATTTACAAATTTATACCGTTTCTTTGTACGATAAGGTTATCTAAATTGTTTATCATGTTAAAAATCAAGATTAGTCCCTACAAGTCAAGTAGGGACTATAGTAACTAGTCTATCGGTTTTTCCATTACATTGCACATATATCAATGAAATTTTAAATTTTTGTATGAACCTAAGTTTTAACCCACTTATACATGTGCATTTACGTTGATGTTCAATTTTAGACCTCTTATTTGGAGTCATATTGAGGCAACTTGGGATGATATGACTATTTCTCAAGATGATATGACTATTTCCCATATTTGAAGAGACAAATTTGTAAATATTTCTTCTGTTATATTTTATCTAAGGTGTGATATTTATATATAGTTGATGTAAGCAAGAAATTCCACAGTTAAGGATCTAAGGCACAATGTAATCCTACTGAGATGAACAATAGAGATTTGCAACAAAACCAATGAAGAAATATTGAGAAAAATTTATATCAGAAGAAACTCAATCGAATAAAATCCATATTGTCTATTAATCAATAATGAGAGTACAATATATGTGTACAATATATTGTCTATTAATCAATAATGAGAGAAGACATGGGACCAAGGAGAATGAATGTATGAGCTTTGTAATCTAATATAGCTTTCAAAATATCCAATAAATCACAATATTTCATATCAGAAAACTCTTGAGAAGAAATCGATAGAGAGTCCCCAGTAGTAGAATTGAAAGATACTTGAGGTTCTTGATTTTTCACACCAATCATGATGAGATCAATACCAAGCATTACTGAAAGGTTTTGGAGCATCAATTTCAAATAATGAGATTTTAAACCAGCTCCAAGAAGGTGATACATGTGTTCCAATTGCTCCATTTAGAGGGAAAATTCACAGTTTTCTCCATATTCAATAAAATTCTCAGAATTGTTGCAAGCAAAAAAGTAGGAATTTGTTGGAAGCATTGGACCACTGAGGGTGAATGGATCACTTACCAAATATGATATTACCTCAAAAAATTCTAAAGATCACTTTTTTGCACACTAGCAGCACCATTGGAGAGAGAGGAATCAAATTCCTCTTCAGCTTCTTGAGCAATCACTAAAAAACTTTGCTCAAAATTCAAAATAGAAGAACCACTGGATAATAGTTGGAAATAGAGTTATTCTTCAACAATGGCAGTTCGAATGTCTTCCAATGGAGCATATGTATTGGAATATGAGACATCATATTTATCATAAACATCTAGAGAAACATGAGAAGGATTCACTCGAAGAAGACTTTCACCAATTCGAATTGAAAGAGTTGAAGATTCTGTCATTTCTTCAACTTGGAGAACTTCGTTAGAGAGTGTTGAGGCAAATACATTTGAAGGAATAACACTTGAGGAGGTGTTGGATTCACTCTAGGTATCATCTACTTCTTTCTGCACACCAAAATATCTATTTATATTGCTCCAAAGCTCGAATAGATACTCAACAAATCAATGAGATAGCTCATCTTAGGAGAGATTTCCAGACACATTTTTCCATATGCACTATCACAGTCATTTAGCCAATCATTTTTCTCTTCATCGGATTATGGAATTTCCATAGCTCCAATTGACAAATTAAAGAGCTCATGGCTCTTGTGATATGCAACCATCTTCAATTTCCACTTAGCATAATTGAATGATGATAGAGGATGAACTCATTTCAAATCCATTTTGAAGTTGGTGTACCTGCAAATAAACACTCTAAAAATATGTATTGAGGATTAATTGAATTTACCAAGGTCCCTAAGCTTTGATACTATGTGATATTTCTATATCCTTGATTGCAGCAAGAAATTCCACAACTAAGGATATAAGACACAATGTAATCCTACTGAGATGAACAACATAGATTTGCAACAAAACTTGTGAAGAACTATTGAGAAAAAATACATATAAGAAGAAACTCAGTTTAATAAAATCCATATTGTCTATTTCAATAATGAGAGTTAAATATTAATACATCTCCAAAGGTTAAATTCGTTATCCTAATAAGTCATTTGGCATCCTCTCATTGGGAAGGCTTAAATTGGCATAAAACCATCACTAGATATGAGAACTAGTCCTAACTCCTCGATGTGCTCATTTGACTAAGTGTAACTTAAGGTAACATGACCTATATGGTGCATTAGGGAGTTAATTGATGATATATAATGATATAGGGGTGAATTTAGGAGGTTTAGTTGACTAACAGTGGTCATTAGAGCTCATTATCATCTCGGAGTGATGAATTCTAGGAAGGATGTCCTAGTTAATTGATTGTATCCCAATTAACTAATTGTAACTGATGGTGGATGCATAAAATCATGGAAGAGGGTGCATGAGGTCCTAAAATCATGGATGAAGGTGCAATAATGAGTAATGAGATAAAAAAAATGTAAGGGATTGAGGCACTAGGAAGCCAACAAAACGATAAGGTACTAGAGAGGTCATCAATGTTGCATGCATGCATGACTCAGGTCTAGATGAAAAATATGCTCCAACAAAAGGGAATGCTAACCTATAACTAATGATAAAATTAAACTAAGATTAAATCACACACATTTAATGTTTCTGAATCACATCATTCTATGCTTGTTTCCTGTAGTATACACATTTGGATCTAGGTGACACCACATTAATTGACCCATCTCCACCTCAATGGATTGCATCGCCTCCTATATGGATCTTTCCTAACATGTGTCAAGCTATATTATTTTCTCTATTTCTTTGTGTCACATGTAGAAGATTCAAGGGAATTGTGGGAGGATTAGAATCCCATCCAAGGTTAAACTTCAAGTTGTTGAGACTCCATCGTTCAATATTTATTCAGGTGACTGAAACACCAATGTCTCTCATTGTTTAGTTCAGCGTGGATGAATGGCTACTATTGTTCAGTTATTTGTGGATGAGCCAAGTTCAAGAGGTTTAGATTTAAGAGAGTTACTAGGAAACTGAAGCAGTATAAGGTGGTATTACGCCATCTCCATCAATTCTATAGATTTTATTCCATGGTTGTAACATACCCATTACCATCATTAACCGTTTCGGGTACAGGGTAGAATTGTTTTCCTTTATCTCCTAACAAGATGAGGAAATACACACGTGAGAGATCTAAAGCATTAGTATGATTAATAATTTAAGTGCATTCAACATGTTGTAATGTAGTCATTCAACATGTTGTAATGTAGTCATTCATAAATATTAAACTACATATAAATTACCACAAGATTCTTAACACCTACTTGTAGGTGAAGGACCATTTTCCTTAGCCAGTCATTGTCTAATACTTCACTATTAATTAAATAAGTTGTTTGATCACATTCCCTATCAATCATACATTTCCGCGTAATGAACATGTAATATAGTCAACTGATCCATTGCTATATAATAATTGTAACCATAATATCGAAGACTATATCATCCTTTATGAGTATAACACCAAGTGTAAGGTTTTCTAATGAAAGAACACAAGTCATGTTATTTGTATTTCGATACCTCTACTATGAGCTTATCATTCATTTTAATAATTGTAAAGGCTAACTTTTTAATTGAAGTCACAACTAAATCTAGATAATTATCAGATAATATTCATATAGTCTTCATGGATCAAGGATGATGTTAGACCAAGATGTCATTTATTTTTTTCATGCAATACATACATATGCGATGATGATCCAAAGTTGCAAACACATTACTAATGATAAATATACACATATTATAGGATAGAGTTTCTATAGTATATTCCTTCACATTCTATCATGTTACATAATCTTAACTTCAACAGATATAGTTAATCTAAGTTTAGTCTAACTAATCACCCTGTTCCGATGCACTTGTACCCAACGCACCTTCAGGTGTACCCCAGGGAAAGAGGGAAAAATGTTTCGACCAGGAGGGGTGTTATTGAGTGATGGTGGTCATGGTTGGACCCTTTGGTCCTCTGTTAAGGGTACTATGGCTTAATGGAATAGCTGAATTCCCTTTTATAGAGGGTTTTAACCTCACGGTTGGTGCCTGGGGCCCCTAAAGGTTGAATATTGGGTCTCATAGCTCCATTCCCTTCTTGTGCACTCTGGTGGCCTCTGCTTTAGCCACAAGACACTAGTATTCAGTTGCTGCCACTTCATACACCCTCCTGGCCCTTCAGTTAATGGGTCCTTGCTCTCCCTGGCCGTCTTTTCCTAGAGGAAGGCATCCTCCATGCCACATTGTAACACCCCGGATTTGACCCCGTTTGCATTAATGTATGTGATGCCATATATTGTAATGAATCGTGGTGTGGAGCTAAAGGCAAGAGCCCCACCATCGATTTGGTTGTGTTATGTTTCAGTGATTGGAACTGTTACCGATGGTATATCGGGGTATGCGGCATACGTATTAAATTGTGGCATCATGTAAATGTGCATTTTAATTAACGGAACCCAACCAGCTATGTTCACTACAACCATATTGAGAAGGGGCATGATTTCCTAAGGTTAAGGGCCGGGGAATTGCTAAACCTGGACCCCATGGGGAAAATCCATGTGTCAAACCTTAAACCTCTATTTTAGTTGAGGCAGTTAATGCTGGGTAGGGGTGGGTGGCAGGCTTGTCCCCACGTGCCTCCATAGCTAGTTCAGTCACGCACGGGTTGGGAGTGGTTCCTCACGCACCATTTTGGATGCTGACTATCTATCCACTCTTTGGGATCATGGGCTATTCGTTTCCTCATGCAGAGTGGGGATAAAAGGTTTGACAGTCTAATGTGTGGGGGTTCTCCCTTCCCTCTCTCACACCGATTGCTAGTTGGTGAGATCCTTTTTCCTCCCATTCACGTAGAAAGACGGTTCCCTTTTTTTTTTCTGTTTTGCGCTCCTGTTCGGACAGAGGAATGTCTTAGGCATTCATCGTTGAACTGTGGCTGTTGGCTGTGTCTTTTCCCTCATGTATAGATTTGGAGTGAGTTCCTTCCCCATTTCTGTCTATGTAAGTTCTCCAACAATTGCATTAAGGATCGTGTGCTGTGGGTTCATGGTTGTTTGTGGGCTGTTGTTTCCCCATGATTGCTTGGCTGTGTTTTTCCCTTGTGATTTGGCTGCTGTAGGTTGCTGTGGAATTGTTTTGGCCACGATAGGGCCAAGAACAATTCAGGGAGTTGTTCTTCCCCTGTTCAAGATTTAATAGCTAGTTTGCTACATGCATGTAGTGGTTTTGTCCTCGGATTGCATTGGAGTGATGAATGAGGGCTTGAGGTGCTTGATAAACCTGGTGGTTTGGGAACCACACAAACTGATCTAGTGGACTAGCTTTCTTCTCCATAACCCCTGAATAGCACTGGAAGGGAGATCAGGGTTTGAGGGACTGCGTGGTAGAGAAAGGACTGATTTCTTTATGTTGGGTGTGTGTGGGTGTCCAAGAAGTCAAAATAGTTTTGGTGTGGGTGTCCTTAGCTCTTCAATGAGCTCACCAGCTTAGCAGCTAGCCTTTCCCAGCTCTTGGATGGCCTGATAAACCCAACTGTGTTGGCTTGGCTGAATTGTGCATTCTTGTGGTGTTATTTTCCTTGGCTATGTGTAAGCCTGCTAGTTCCTTACTCCTTGGGAAATCATGCCTGACTCGGGGGTGGCAGCGTTGCTGAGAGATTAAAGAGCACACGGCCTATGGTTGGGTGGAGCGTTGCAGCAACATAGCTGGTTGTGGAACAAGCTCCTGTTAAAGATAAATATATTCTTGTGATTGAAATCCTTGCAATTGTGTTCGTTTTATAAATCAATATGAACATGTTAAATGCTGTGAATGAATGAATGTGCTTCTGTTGTTTAATAGTAATTATGCATTTGAGTATGTTAATTTCAATGCATTTTATGTTTTGTTCATGGGGTTAGATGCCTGTATGTTTGGTGTTTAGTAGTGTCCTCTTGCCCGGTCAGAGGGTCGGGGATGTTATAGTATGGTATCAGAGCATTGGTTACAGCATGGGCCTGAATGGGCCATGAAAGATCAGCTAATAGAGGCAGGTTGTCCTCTGCCTAGCAGAAATAAAAAAAGTTCGAGAAAATTTGGTTGAAAAATAAATTCTCCAAGTGCCAAACTCGTCAGATCATTGGAGGACTAAGTGGGAACATCCTCCGATACAGCGGAATGGTTAGTTAGAAGACCACCCGATGAGGGACCGGCGGAAGGAAATTCATGAAAATTTCTCTAAGTTGTTTGTCAGTCGTCAGCAGAGATCAGTGGAAGTCGGAGCTACAGTTGCAGAGGGGATCAGTCGAAGGCCGCTGAAACGATGGCTCCACAGGATTAAAGATCGCCGAAACGACGACGATGAGTAGTTGTTTGAAACGTCGATACCATCAGTGGAGAAAAGTCAAAGAGAAAAAAACAAAAAAATTGGAAATTTTTCTAAGTCATAAAATTGTCAGCGATCGGCGCCACTTAGTTGAAGGAATCGTTGATGCTTAGATGATTATATTGCCAACGTGGTGAAATTTTGATGACTACATTGAAAGAGATTGGATGATTGTGCGCCGCCATTGCGGATGGCTAGGAAACTATACTTCCGACAAGTAGAGCCTTCGATCGTCGATGCCGCAGAAGATAGTTGATTCGACGACCGATGCAGCAAAAGACAGAGGAGGAAAGTTCTGAAAATTTTCTAAGGCACGAGGTCATCGACCCTTAAAAAATGTTGAAGGATGGGATTGCCAACATGGAAGGAAGAAGATAATTTTTGAAATTTTGTTCAAGTGTGGAAAACCATCGGTGATCGGTGAAAGATAGATGATCGGAGAGCCGATCAGCAGAAATTAGTGGTTTGAGTGTCCACCATTGCGGTTAGTTAGTGAACTAATCCATCGATGCATTAGTATTTCTGCTCACTGACGCCGAGGTGATTAGTGAATAGTGGCTCCAAGTTCCGATAATATAATTACGGTGGCGTTTAGTGCTTGGGAGCGTCGACATTGCATAAGTATTGAGGTTTAATTCGCCGATACGGCGGTGACAAACAGTTGACTTGATCGACGATAATTAGAGGATAAGGGTGCTGATGCGTCGGCGGAAAACAAGACTAAAGAGAAAAATTTTGGAAATTTCTCTAAGTATGGGAATCGTTGGAAAAATTTAGATGATAGAACCGCTGATGTGGTGGCAGACACCGAAAGAAATTAGTTGTTCGGACCGCTGATGCCGTCAGCAAAAATTAGTTGTTGGGTTCGCCGACACCGCGAAAGAATTTAGCTGTTGTTAGCCTACCATTGCAGCTGCTGTGTGTTCTAGAACGCCGATGATTAGCACTTAGTGGTTCCGACCGTCGACAGATGTTATGGCCCGTGAGAAGAAGAAGAAATTTCAGAAATTTTTCTAAGTGTTGACTTCATCGACAATCGACGGAAGTTAGTTGCATTGGTTGCCGATGACATCAGAAGAAGTTAGTGATTCGTGCACCCGCCGTTGCAGAAGTCTAATGCACTAATATTTCGATGGATACAGGTTCCGACTGCCAATGCCGATTAAGTTGTGCTTCATATCGTCGATCGAAAATCTTTAGGGGGTCGAGCCGCTGATCGGAAAAGGATCAAAGTTGATTAACCACCGTTGCGGCATCCTAAGGGACTACCCGTATGATGTAATAAAGGGTCTAATCGCCGACGTATCAAAGATGTATTGCCGCTCGGGTTGTCGATGCACAATGGTTAGTCCTTTCGATGACCGATGGGGTATAAGGTCTACGGAGACCGCAGTGAGAGTACCACCCACCATTGCGGCTGCTGAGGGAACTATCTCGTCGATGCTGCAAAAATTAGTCGCTCCAACCGTCGACAAGCTGTGATCCGCAGAAACCCTTGATGGTTTGTTGGTCGTCGTTGCAGAAGCTGAGAGGACTAACCACTCGACGTGCAGCACGCCCGACCATCGATGCATCGGATTAGTTGGGTTCCCCACCGATAGAGTTCAGATTGTTAGACAATTACGAACCCGACACCACGAAGAAAACTAAGGGTTCTGGCCGCCAAAATGCTTGAAGGCTAGTGGGAAGGGGACCTGATGAACAATCCTTGACATCCCCTATGTAGATCGGAAGTTTAGGCAATTTGCTCGCCGAAACGCCAGAAAATTTGTAGGGAAGAGATCCGACGAGGAGAAGGAAATTTTGGGTTTTTCAAAGTACAATTTTCAAGTAGTTTTCAACTGTTTTCAGCAAATTTCAGTAGACTGTCAGTGGATTACAAGGATGAACAAGAAGAGAGAAAATTTTGTGTTTTAGCAGAATTGTTATTTTATGAATTTCTAGAAGAGGAAGGTAAGTAGTTATGATTTATTTTAATGATATGCATATAATAGTTTGCTACTAACACGTTTGCAGAATTATAGACACCTCCAAAAGCAGTATTCCAGGAAGAACAGTGTGGTAAAGCAAGAGGTGATTCAGTCATGAGCACCCATGATGGATATGATGCTCGAAATTCTTACGAGCATGCGGGAGATGCCATGGGAGAAAATGTCTGTAATGGAAATCATGACATAGAGTCTAATGGAAGGAGATTCTAGGAGACACCATCTGAGGTTACAGCCACCATTAGAAGCCTGATTAAAGCCCAGGAAGAGCAGCATCAGTTGAATGCTGCCATGTTGCAGAGTTTGATAGATTTTCAAAAAAAGATAGACTCTGGACGAAGTACAGCAAGACCGGAAGGCAGTAAGAGTAGTACTAGAAGGAGGAGAAGGACTTTTAGTGGATCATCTGATTCTGAAGAATCCAGTCGAGATACAAACTCATCTTCTCACGAAAGGAAAAGAAGAAGACACCATAGGGATCGCTCTCGGGATGAATTTAAGAAAGCTCATTAGAGAGAATTTGAGGTCAAAAATGGGCCTCAAAAAGACCAAAATGTACTATAAAAATCAACCAATTACATTCTAGTAGATGACATCATCCCCCATGGTTGAGGTGGCATTGTATGAGTTAAAAATGCTTATTTGTCACATTTTCTATGGTGGATGAAAATCCATAGTTAACCAAGGTAGTGGTACAAGTACTTTTAAGTCATAAAGTGAAGTACTCACAATAAAAGTCATTTAACACTTTCTCATAAAATAATATTATTGTTATTTTCAAGTAAAGTACTCACAATTCACTTTTTCATAAAATAATATTATTGTCATTTTCAAGTAAAGTACTCTTAATTCATAAAAATGTCTTTTCACATTTTTTTATAAAATAATATATTCTCATTTTCATGTTTTTAATTTTAAATTATATATTCACTCAATTGTATTTAATATCATAATGTCAAACTAATATATATATATATATATATATATATATAATTTTGTACTTTTAAAATAAATTAAATTCATGAATGATATTTATATGAAAAAAATATGTTAGTTATGCATATACATTAAATTCATTTTTGTTTAATTTTATTTACAAGTTCAAGATAAATAAAGGCTAAAGGATAATAAATTTTTGGGAATTTACAATGAATCTTAATCACATCATTGTAGTGTTATTTTATTAATTTTATTTATAGTCAATTTAGAAAACTAACTCAACCATGGTTATTTATATTGTGCATAAAAAGTAGTGTAGGAGGTGAGTTGTCATATATACCTACCCCAGAAAACCCCTAACTCATACTATTTTAATATATCTTATATTTTTGTAGTACATCTCTTAGGAGGCCCATTTTTTACCTCAAATTCTCTCTATTGAAACCTCCTACATTTGATGGTGAGATAAAGACGAGACAAGAGGCTAAAGCTTGGCTTCTTGGGATAAAGAAGTACTTCCAAGTGCAGGATTATTCAGGAAACATGAAAGCAAGAGTTTCCATATTCAATCTGAATGGAAGAGCATCCATTTGGTGGGAACACTTCAAGCAAGTAAAGAGTATCAGTGAAAGGAAACTGAAGTGGAAATAGTTCAAGAAGTATTTTAAGTAGAAATACCTCTCTGATAGGTATTATGATGATAAGATTAAGGAGTTCCATGAGTTTAGATTGGGACAGTAGACCATGGATGAATATGCAAATAAATTATTGGAATTGTTGAGGTATGTCCGGTACATCAGAGATGAACAAGTGAAGGTCCAGCGGTTTCTGAGTGGATTGCCTCAGTCTTACAAAGATAGAATTGAGTTTTATGAACCTAGAACTCTTGAAGAAGCAATAAGGAAGGCTAAGTATTGCTATGAGAAAAGCAAAGGTAAACCTGATTACCATAAGGCATGGAATGACAAGAAGAATGAGAAGTTTGACCAGAGAAAGAAAGGTTTCAAACCCTCTAGATTCAGAAACCAGTAGAAGCAGCCATCCTAAGTTGCGAGTAAACCAGTTGGAGTGTCAGGAGAAAAGCCTAAGGATCCACCACAGGATAGAAGGCCACTCAAATGTTGGAAATGTGAAGGACCCCACCTACACAGATATTGCCCACTTGAGAATGAGAGTGCAAGACCAGCTTATAGCATTCAAGAAGCAGAAACAATGGGTCAAGTAGCAAGGGAAGTTCCTAGAATTTATGCAGCACTGGAGGACTGCTAGGCAGATCACCAGTCAACTGTGGTTGAAATTGCAGGTAAGATTGTTGAGCAATCTGTTTCTATTTTGATTGACCCCAGTTCTACTCACAATTACATTACTCCTAGAGTAGTGGAGATTTGTGCTTTTAAGAAAATAAAGCATAGGAAATTTTGGTTAGTTCAGCTAGCCACTAAAACTAAGAGAAAAGTTAGTGAAGTGGTAGAGAAATGCCCATTGGTCATGAATGGATTGGTCACTTGTGTAGATTTGAATGTTCTACCGCTTGGTTCTTATGATTTTCTCATTGGAATGGATTGGTTAGAGGCTCACAGAGTGAAGCTTGACTATTATAACAAGACTTTTAAATGCACGGATGAAGAAAGAAACCCAGTAGTTGTGAAAGGTATTCCGAAGGTAATTTTAGTAAGATAGGTTTCAACAATGCAGTTGAAGAAGTTATGTAGGAAAGGTTTCCATTTGTATGCAACTCATATTCTGGAACCAATAGGAGATGAAACTCCTAGGTTGGAGGACTATCAGGTGCTACAAGAATTCAAAGATGTATTTCCTGATGAGATTCCAGGGCTTCCTCCAAAGAGGGACATTGATTTCACCATTGAACTTGTGCCAGGAGCAGCACCAGTGTCCAAGACACCCTACAGGATGAGTACACTAGAGATGCTAGAGTTGAAGATGCAAATACAAGAGTTGTTGGAAAAGAAGTATAAACGACCAAGTGTGTTTCTTTGGGGAGCACTAGTTCTGTTTGTAAAGAAGAAAGATGGTACACTCATGTTATGTAATGATTACAGATAGTTGAAGAAGGTTACTGTGAAGAATAAATATCCTTTGCCTAGGATTGATGACCTCTTTGATCAAATGAGAGGAGCAAAGGTATTTTCCAATATTGACTTGAGGTTTGGATACCATCAAGTGAGAATCAAGGATGAAGACATTCATAAGACAGCCTTCAGGACAAGGTATGGACATTATGAGTTTGTAGTGGTACCATTTGGTCTCACAAATGCACCAGCTACATTTATGTGCCTTATGAACAGTGTCTTCAGCAGGTATTTGGACAAGTTTGTTCTTGTTTTTTCTTGATGACATTCTTGTTTATTCTAAGAATGAGGAAGATCACAAAGAGCATTTGAGATTGACATTGCAATTTCTCAAGGAGCATCACTTGTATGCAAAACTGAGCAAGTGTGACTTCTATAGAGACATAATTCAGTATTTGGGTCACATTATCTCAGAAGAGGGTATATCTGTGGACCCTGAAAAGATTGAAGCCATTATGAACTGGCCTACTCCAAGAAATGTGACAGATGTAAGATCTTTTATGGGACTTGCAGGATACTACAAGAGATTCATTGAGGGATTTTCCAAAGTTGCACATGCCATCACTTCTTTGCAAAAGAAGGGGGTAAAGTTCGAATAGACTTCGAAGTGTGAAGAAAGCTTCCATCGGTTGAAGAATATTCTCACCAGTGCACCAGTATTGAAGGTTGCAGATCCAGAGAAATATTTTGTGGTGTGTACCGATGCATGCAGATAAGGACTTGGAGGAGTCCTTATGCAGGACAACCACGTGATTTGTTATGAGTCAAGAAAGCTGAAGGAGCATGAGAAGAACTATGCCACTCATGATCTAGAGCTTGCAACCATAGTACATGCTCTCAAGATGTGGAGGCATTACTTGATGGGTAGGAGATTTGAGCTTAGGATAGACCATTGTGGTCTGAAGTATCTATTTGATCAGCCTACTTTGAATGCTAGGCAAGCAAGATGGCTGGAATTTTTATGTGAGTTTGATTTTGAAATCAAGCACATAAAGGGGAAAGAAAACAAGGTAGCTGATGCGCTCAGCAAAAAGGTATAGGAAATGCATGTGGCAACTCTTAGTATTTTCCAATCAGATTTGAGGCAGCAGATTGTTAATCATGTCACTGGAGATGAATTGTATGAGCAGGTAAAAGACAAATTGCAACAACAAAGTCTTGAGAAGAGGTATAAAGAATATAAATTGGAAGAAGATAAACTTTTTACTTATAAAGGCATAATTTATATTCCGAATGTAGCAGATTTGAGGAGAGTTGTTATGGATGAAATCCATCAAGCTCTGTATTCTGGTCACCCAAGATATCAGAAGACGATTGCTATAGATAGAAAGCAATACTTTTGGTCATGAATGAAAAAGGACATGGCTAAATACATTTCAAGGTTCATGAAATGTCAACAGGTAAAGGTTGATCATCAACATCTAGTGGGTTTGTTGCAGCCTTTTCCAATTCCAGAATGGAAATGGGAAGTTATTTCCATGGATTTTATTACAGGATTGCCGATGACTTGGAGATAACATGATTCCATCATGGTCACTGGTAGACAAGTTGACAAAGGAAGAACATTTTATACCGGTGAAGTCTATGCATAAGACTGATGACATTGCAAATATATTCATGAAGGATATTTTCAAACTGCATGGATTGCCGAAGGCAATAGTCTTAGGACAAAGATGTCAAGTTCACTTCCAATTTTTGGAAGGGATTGTTTGCAGATTTGGGTAGAAAGCTAAACTTCATCACTGCCTACCATCCTCAGATAGATGGGCAGACAAAAAGAGTTAATCGGGTGCTTGAAGATATGCTTCGCATGTATGGGATGGACAAACCAACCAAGTGGGAAGATTACTTACACTTGGTAGAGTTTACTTATAACAATGGATAGCAGGCATCCTTGGGGATGAGTCCATATGAAGCTTTGTATGGAAGAAGTGTAGAACGCCAGTGACTTGGGACAATCCAGTAAATAGGGTTGTTCTTGGACTAGAATTGCTCAAGGAAATGGAGCAAGAGGTTGTAAATATTAGATAGAATTTGAAAGAATCATAGGACAGAAAGAAAAGCTATGTAGATAAGCATAGGATGAACAGAGAGTTCAGTGTTGGGGATCATGTCTACCTCAGAGTGAGGGCAAAGAAAAGTTCCTTGAAGCTTGGGAGTTGTGCCAAGCAGTCACCAAGATATTATGGGCCGTTTGAAGTGCTTGAAAGAATAGGGCTTGTTGCATATAGAATTGCATTGCCTGCTAGTACTAGAGCTCATAATGTTTTTCATGTTTCTTTGCTTAAGAAATATGTACATGATCCTAACCATGTGATAAATTGGGATGTGATTTAGGTGGAACCCGAGGGAGAGTTCCAAATCGAGCCAATGCGTATCCTCGATAGGAAGGTCACAATGCTCTGGAACCAAGCCATAGGGCAGGTAAAGGTGCAATGGGAGCACTACAGACCTGAAGAGGCTACGTGGGAGTTGGAGGATGCCATGCGATTGGCACATCCATTTTTGTTTAATTCTGCGGAACACTGAGGCGATACCAGTGTAGATTTTTGTTCAATTTTGTAAAGCAGTGAGGATAGTGCTATTGAAGGGGGAGGGGAATGCAACACCCCGGTTTTGACCCCGTTTGCATTAATGTATGTGATGTATATATTGTAATGAATCATGGTGTGGAGTTGAAGGAAAAATCCCCACCATCGATTCGATTGTGTTATGTTTCAGTGATTGGAACTGTTACCGATGGTATATCGGGGTATGCGGCATACATATTAAATTGTGGCATCATGTAAATGTGCATTTTAATTAATGGAACCCAACCAGCTATCTTCACTGCAACCATATTGAGAAGGGGCATGATTTCCTAAGGTTAAAGGGGGGGGGGGGGGGGGGGGGAATTGCTAAACCTAGACCCCATGGGGAAAAGCCACGTGTCAAACCTTAAACCTCTGTTTTAGTTGAGGCAGTTAATGCTAGGTAGGGGTGGGTGGCAGGTTTTCCCCCACGCGCCTTCAGAACCGGTTCAGTCACGCATGGGCTAGGAGTGGTTCCTCACACACCGCTTTGGATGCTGACTGTCTGTCCACTCTCTGGGATCATGGGATGTTCATTTCCTCATGTAGAGAGGGGATAAAAGGTTTGACAATCCACTATGTGGGGGTTCGCCCTTCCCTCTCTCACACTGATTGCTAGTCGGTGAGATCCTTTTTCCTCCCGTTCACGCAGAAAGATGGTTCCCTTTTTTTTCTGTTTTGTGCTCCTATTCAGACAGAGGAATGTCTTGGGCGTTCATTGTTGAATTGTGGCTGTTGGCTGCATCTTTTCCCTCACGTACAGATTAAGAGTCGGTTCCTTCCCCATTTCTGTCTGTGTAAGTTCTCCAACGATTGCATTGAGGATCGTGTGTTGTGGGTTCATGGTTGTTTGTGGGCTGTTGTTTGCCCACGATTGCTTGTCTATGTTTTTCCCTTGTGATTTGGCTACTGTAGGTTGCTGTGGAATTGTTTTGGTCACGATAGGGTCAAGAACGATTCAGCGAGTTGTTCTTCCCCTGTTCAAGCTTTAATATCTAGTTTGTTGCATGCATGCAGTGGTTTTGTCCTCGGACTACATTGGAGTGGTGAATGAGGGCCGGAGGTGCTTGATAAACCTGGTGGTTTGGGAACCACACAGACTGATCTAGTGGACTAGCTTTCTTCTCCATAACCCCTGAATAGCACTGGAAGGGAGATCAGGGTCTGAGGGACCGCGTGGCAAAGAAATGACTGATTTCCTTGTGTTGGGTGTGTGTGGGTGTCCAAGAAGTCAGAATGGTTTTGGTGTGGGTCTCCTTAGCTCTTCAATGAGCTCACCAGCTTAGCAACTAGCCTTTCCCAGCTCCTGGATGGCTTGATAAACCCAATTGTGTTGGCTTGGCTGATCCGTTGTTCGCCTGATAAACCCAACTATGTTGGCTTGGCTGAACTATGCATCCTTGTGGTGTTGTTTTCCTTGGCTATGTGTAAGTCTGCTAGTTCCTTACTCCTTGGGAAATCATGCTCGGCTGGAGGGTCGCAACGTTGCTAAGAGATTAGAGAGCATGTGGCCTATGGTTGGGTGGAGCATTGTAGCGACATAGCTGGTTGCGGAACAAGCTCCTATTAAAGATAAGTATCTTCTTGTGATTGAAATCCTTGTATTTCTATTCATTTTATAAATCAATATGAACATGTTAAATGCTGTGAATGAATGAATGTGCTTCTGCTATTTGATAGTAATTATGCATCTGAGTATGTTAAGTTCAATGCATTTTATGTTTTTTTCATGGGGCTAGATGCCCGTATGTTTGGTGTTTAGTAGTGTCCTCTTTCTTGGTCAGAGGGTCGGGGATGTTACACACATCGTTTCCATGCTTTTAGGAGGGTGTTGAGAAATTTTACAGTATTTTAGGGGTTATATAGGGCATAACTCCCTCCCTCCATCCCGCTATGGCCTTTTGTTCAGAGCGATTCACTTATTTGAGCGTGTTTTGGAACCTAGGGATGCAAATACCACAGGTATCCTACCTTTATTAATATGTCACAGTAATGTAGGGACTAAACACAAGTCTCATCAAAGATTAATAACAATAAGGCATGAAAATGATGTAATTGTGCTACAAAATGAGTAGCTGCTCTGTATATTCACACAAAGAATGAGTAATACAATACAAGATCATGCTGCAAGCATGAATGACAAAGAAATTCGAATTCCCAAGGGGGTCATTCGAATTGAACGAGTGAGTCTAGGTTAACTGAATGTAAGCCATACTCAACACTCCAGTTAACCACTGATCAAAACCCTAATTGACTCAACTGAGCCTTAATTGAATTCAGAGTGCAATAAATGACCGAGACTAATTCAAAGTAGGTCAGACACATGTCACAGTAAGCCAACCAACAAGTGGTAGTGCTTCAATGACTCCAATGAACCCTGATGAGGTTAACTGAAGTGTAACTGAACATCAGAAGTGGTTGGAGGCGCCTCTGTTGACTCTAGTTCATTAAATAATCAATAAATAATCAATTTAATGATGGAGGGTGCCTTCACTGCTCTATTTAACTGATTGTAACCATTAGTTAGCAATATGGGGCATTAATGACACTCAAATCACCCCCAGAGTGCTCTAGTTAGCCTCCCCGAATGTAGGAGAAGGCTAAGTTAGCCTCCTTGACTGAAGGTAGGCATGGGTGTGATCTAGCTGATGTCATCTAGTGCTCCTATGATATCAGTTAAGTCAATAATACTTAGGATAGTGGTTTAACTAGGCCAAATTGACCAAAAAAAGTGTGTAGGGTGGTAAATGTCTCCAACACCCCCCCTTAAGCTATACTCAGGAGGAATTAGAAAACATAAAATGCATAAAAATGCTAGGGCCCTGACAACTAAGGCCATAGGTCACCCTGTACAATGCTGAAACTAAAACAATGCTAAAAAACAAACTAAGTGAGGAAAAGAGGGAAAACCCAGTGGGAAACCCTCGCCCCCCCTCAAGCTGAACACTGAAAGTAGTCTGATCACCCTGATGAACTCACCCCCAATAGTGAACAAAGGTAAGTGAACTTCTTTTCTAAAAATCTCTTGGTGAATATGTTTGCAATCTGCTCATCAGTCGGGCAGTATTGCAGAATGATGGTCCTGTCATGCACTAGCTCCCTAATATAGTGCATGTGGATCTCTACATGCTTGGTCCTCTACCTGGTGACTGGATCTGTGGATATCTTAATAGCAATTTGATTGTCACAAAAGAGGACAGTGGACAAATTACTACCAAGATCAAAATCTGAAAGAATGCCTTGCAACCAAACTGCTTGGATGCAAGCATTCATCGCTCCTTGATACTTGGCCTCTGCTGAAGATAATGCTATGGCAGCTTGATTTTTTCTAGACCAGCAAATGGGGCCACCACCAAACATGAATACATATTCGGAAGTAGATTTCTAATCAATAGAATCACCCACCCAATCGGAATCTGTGTATCCAACCAACTCTAGCTCGGAGTCTGCAACATAGTGAATGCTGTAGGTCCTGGTTCCTTGAATATACTGGAGGATCCTCTTGGCTGCCTTCCAATGAAGATCATGAGGCTGCTACATGTATCTTGATACAAAATTCATGGCATAATAGATATCATGCTGAGAATGTGTCAAGTACAACAAGCTACCAATCAACTGTCGATAGATAGTGCAGTCCATGGGAGGTGTGCTTTTCCTTCTTCAAGGTTGATCCCTGAAAGGAAAGGGAATGGTGCAGGCCTACATTCAGCCATGTTAAACTTGAATAATATTTCTTATATTTATTTGGACTGAGCGACCATTATCCCATCAGAATTTTGCTCAATTTTGAGCCCCAAAAATTGTTTTAGGAGCCCCAAATCACTCATTTCAAAGGCATTGTGGAGAGCAGTTTTGATGGCTGAAATAGAAGCAATTGTGCTACCTGTGATCAGTAATTCATCAACATATAAAGCAATAATAATCAAATTACCATCAAACTTCTATAAATACACATTTGTATCTGAACGACACCTTTGGAAGTTTTGTGAGAGAAGGAAGGCATCCATCTTGGAATACCACTCTCTTGGGGCCTGTTTTAACCCGTATAGTGACTTCTTTAGCTTGAAAACCAAATATGGATTAGAGATGTATCCCTCAGGATGCTTCATGTATATCTCCTCATGAATATCTCCATGCAGAAATACTGACTTAACATCCATATGATGCACTTCCCAGTGCTTAGATGCTGAAATTGACAAAACTAGGCAAATGGAGTCCATTTTTGCAACTGATGCAAAGGTCTCATGGTAGTCCACACCTTGGACCTGAGAGAAATTTTTTTCCACTAGCCTTGCGTTATATTTGTAGGTACTACCATCAGCAGCAACCTTGGTTTGAAACACCCACTTGCATTGAACCAATTTCCTTCCCGGAGGAAGAGAAACTAGCTCCCAAGTAGTGTTTTTCTGAAGTGAATTCGTTTCTTCATCCATGGAAACTTGCCATCTCGGATCCTTCCGAGCATGGTAGTAGGATTTTGGTTCTGAAATAATCATCAAATAGCAAATTTTGGATAGAAAATTATCAGGACAAGAGAGCGCAATACCTTCTCTTTGGAAATCAGATTGGGTTCTCCTTGGATCATTCGGATTTCCAATGTTATCTCATGCAGAGGAGAGTGTCTGTCGGGCCCATGTGGGAAGATGATTTTGTACTTCAGGTTCTGATTCAGCATCTGATGTTTGCTACATACTGATATTAGAAATAAGAGGAACCAAATCAGGGTCATCACCCCCAATTTCATCATCCAAATATTCAGTAGAACAGGAAGGAAATTCAGCAGTTTTCTCCTTCACTAGTTCCACCTCCTGAAGAGGCTAATCAAACTTGACACTTCTCTCGATGATGATCTATTTTGTTTTGATATCCAGTAGCTTGAAACCTTTTGATTCATCAAGATACCCAATAAACAGACATTCTATGCTTTGAGGTTGCAAAGCCCTTCTTTTATCAAGTGGAATTCGGGCCCATGTAGTGGACCCAAACACCCATAGGTTCGACACATCCGGCATGTGTCCGAAGTATGACTCGAAAGGGGTCTTCCCTTTCATGGATGAGTGTGGCACTCTGTTTTGAATGTATTCTGTAGCATGCATGGCTTCAGCCCACATATTTGCAGCCAACTTCTTTGATTCCAACATACAGGTGGTCATCTCCTTGAGAGACCGATTCTTTCTTTCCTCTACTCCATTCTGCTGGGGAGTGTAGGGAATTGAATGTTGGACCTGAATACCACTTTGGGAGAATATGTGTAGCAAATCATTACTGACATAATCCCTACCATTATCAGATCTCAATATCTTGATCTTAAGCCCAGAGGCATTCTCAATCAAGGCCTTTAGTTCAGAGAATTTTTCACATACTTCAGACTTCCTTTTGAGAAAGAAGACCCATGTGTACCTTGAAAAATCATCAATAAAAGTCAGAAGATACCTTGATCCATTCATGGATGTGATAGGCATTAGACTGTTGATATCATAATGTATCAGCCCCAATATGCATGTAGCTCGGTTTGCCTTCCCCCGATCGTACTTGTGCTCAGGGTGTTTTCCAACCACACGGCCCTTACAAATTCCAGTGGTTTCCTTGATGACCAGGAGGCCTTTAACCATGTATTTTTTTTGCAATTACTACAAATATTTCAAATTTAGATGGCCAAACCTTTCATGCCACATCCTACTAACTTCATTTCCATGAGTTAGCAGTGCGATGGGCTTTGCATCCGCCACAAAGTGGGAGAACTCATAGGCTTTTGCATGATGGTTTGCAAGGACTTTAGCAATGAGTTTCCCGGATGCAAGTTCCATTATCTCAACATCATTTGGGCTGAAAGAAACTCTCTTAGGCACTCCTGTATGTGTCATTTGATAGACACTAAGGAGATTTGATGCCAGAGACGGTACATACAAAACATTTGAAAAATAGCCATTCTCAGATCAACCATACCTTGTCCTTCTGAAATGATGGTAGAGTAATCTCCCATGTGGATGGGGATGGAGTTTCTGGTCTCCAAGGATGAAAAGGAGTCTCTTTCAGCCATCATGTAGTTTGACGCTCCAAAATCAATCAAAAGTGCTTTGGACTTCGAAGTGCTTGCCATGAGGGCATGACCTTTTTTATGCTGTGGTTCCCGATCTTGCTGATCTCTCCTCTGAAAGATTTCCGAAAGATTGATGTGATTTCTCTCAAGGAGAGAAGTAGCTTCATCAATCTTCTTCTTCATGCAGGAATGTTCAGGGTGAAAGCTCTTTCCGCAGTATGAACACTTGACTTTTTCCTTTCCATGATGGCCTTTTCCTTTGTTCTTCTTTGAGCCGGAAGACTCATCCTGCTGCTAGTTTTCAACTTTAGGCTTAGGAGCTTTGAATTTAGTTTTTGGGTTCTTCTGCTGCTTTCCTTTTCCCTTCAGATATTTCGGCCCCAAGACATGGAGGGCTTGATCATGGGAGGATCTGATGATCCCCATCTGGACAAGTTTATAATGTTCACTTGTTAGGGACTCAATGAAGGCATTGAGTGTAGGCATCTTCCATCCAGGGGTTGTGAGCTTCCCCACATGGAATGTAGAGACAAAAACTGAATAATCAGCTCCAAGTTTGGAGATTATGGCGAGGATGAGCTGATCATCCTCTTTCTCCAGTTTGCATTACTTCAACAGTAAGACAATGTGCTTGAACTTTGTGAAAAAATCATTGAAGGTCTCAAAATTGGAGGGCTGGAGAGACATCAATTCATTTTCGAGCTGGTAAAATATCAAATCATCCTGCTTTCCATACAGGGCTTCCAATTTGTCCCAAATTTCTTTTGGAGTCTTCAATCCCGAAAGATGGAAAATAAAATCCTGAGAAACAAAGAGGCACAAGAATCCGAATGCTTTATCCTTCTTGTTCAAGAATCTAGATTTGTCTATTGCAGAACCAGCACAGGGTCTTCACTTGTTGATCAATATCCTATCACGTTAGTTCATATTGTGGGTTTTAAAATTATCAAAAATTGAACCAATATATTGTAGGTATTGGGGGGGATGAGGGGCTTAAGGTGGAGGTGGGTAGGGTGGTTTATAAGGATTGAGGCATAAAAAGGGGTGGGGAGGAGGTTTTAAGTATTGGGAGGGGGTTTCAACAAAAAGAGTTTGGGTCAATATCTTTGGAAATTAAGGGTATTCTTTAATATCCCACGATCGTACATGGTATGTGAGAGGTTCACTAAGTGAAGTCCCCGTGAGAACCATGCTCTTCTTCAGTGTCCATGGTGACCCTATAGAGTCCTCTGGAGCGTAGCTAGATCTCCATGTCTCCTTTCCATGAGTGGAAATTGAATGGAGTCAAGAGATCTATGGAAGAAGCCATCTGAATCTGCTGGAGCAAATGCTTTCACCTGTCAAAAACCTGAAAATCACAACAAAAGGGGCAATGTAAGGTTGGACAGCTTACACATTTTAGGCTTTCATCACACCCAACATAGTCAATCAAGCAAGCTTGATCAACAAGTTCTTTACTTGGGGTATTAAGTGGTAAGCCTTGGCTTCCAGTACAGTGCTAGATTTTTGAGCTATTGCTCATTTTTCATGCAAGATCTGTCAAAAACCTTGTTTTGGAGAGATCTGAGCTTTGTCCCGCCATGAGATCTGATACCATATTAATTTGTCATAGTAATATAGGGACTAAACAAAAGTCTCATCAAAGATTAATAACAATAAGGCATGAAAATGGTGTAATTGTGCTACAAAATGAGTAGCCGCTCTGTATATTCACACAAAAAATGAGTAATACAATACAAGATCATGCTGCAAGCATGAATGACAAAGCAATTCGAATTCCCAAGGAGGTCATTCGAATTGAATGAGTGAGTCTAGCTTAACTGAATGTAAGCCATAGTCAACACTCTAGTTAACCACTGATCAAAACCCTAATTGACTCAACTAAGCCCTAACTGAAGTCGGAGTGCAATAAATGACTGAGTCTAACTGAAATTCGGTCAGACACATGTCACGAAAAGCCAACCAACAAGTGTTAGCGCTTCAATGACTCCAATGAACCCTGATGAGGTTAACTGAAGTGTAATTGAACATCAGAAGTGGTTGGAGGCGCCTTTGTTGACTCTAGTTCATTAAATAATCAATAAATAATCAATTTAATAATGGAGGGCACCCTCACTTCTCTGTTTAACTGATTGTAACCATCAGTTAGCAATATGGGGCATTAATGACACTCAGATCACCCCTGGAGTGCTCCAGTTAGCCTCCCCGAATGTAGGAGAAGGCTAAGTTAGCCTCCTTGACTGAAGGTAGACGTGGGTGTGATCTAGCTGATGTCATCTAGTGCTCCTATGATGGCAATTAAGTGGGATAGTGGTTTAACTAGGACAAATTGACCAAAAAGAGTGTGTATGGTGGTAAATGTCTCCAACAACCTTAGTCTATATTTTATTATTATTTTCTTTTAATTTTAAGTTGACATTTGATAATTACAAATTTACTTGTTATAAGGCATGTCCACCTAGATTTTATGCATAAAAGTGAGTGTGAGATCATATAAATAGATCTCCTCACTTTCATTTGTAAATCATAACTTATTGGATAAATCATTGTGCACTTGTTTTATCATTCTTAGGGTTTCTCGAGATGAATGCACTCCTTTTGAGGAAGTTTTCTGCTAAATGCAAGCTATTTTTCTGGTAAATTCTTTGGTGAATCTCTGCTTTGGTGATGCTTGCTTCTTACCTTTTTGTTGGATTTTGGTGGATGTGCATGTTTGAGTCCTAGTGGTAGCTTTAAAGATGCACTTTTCCCTAGGATAGGTCATTACCTTCCTTCATTCCACATTAGCAAACAAATGTGCGTCTCCTTACCAGGATGCCCTAGGGTTTCTCCTTAGTTTTTCTAGGTTAATTGCTTAACCAGCCTCCCTCACTAGGCCAACCGTTCTTCCTAAAAAAACCCTAAATTAGGTATGGCTTGTGCTAAGGTTTTCCCTAGGTCCTCACACTACCTATCCTCTCTTGCAAAACCTAGTCTAGTCGTGGCCCTAGAATCCTCTTCTCTCAACTTTCCATCCTCCTCTTCTTCTGCTCACGTTACCTCCTTCATGTGGCTAGCTGCTGTCCTTATCGCCTTCACAAACATCCCTGGAAGCTACGTTGCCCAGCCATCACCTAAGCCTCCTCCTTTACTTTATTTACCTACAACATTTAGTCCGCCTTCATACTTCCTCGCGACCACATATGATCCTGCAATGCAATATCTCTCCTCTCGCGGGCTGCCTCCTTTGCAAGCCCTCTCTCCTCACGTGACTCTTCCCCTCCTTGAAGCTGCTTCCTTTCATCTATGGTTTGTTTAAGGTGCAGTCCTGGCCTCCTCCCAATAAACATTGGATTTCCCTTGCAGTGGGAGTCCCCCATTACCAAAAATCGTGTCGTATATCATCGACTAGCCTGCACACTAAAATGTAAATGTGCGTGGTTGTCACTATTGATAATGTCATGTTATATCCTATGCACACTCAAACTCGAACACACACCTTCGTCACCGTTGATAATGACGGATACATACATGCTCCCCCACATTGTTTACAATTTCAAACGCTAGCAGACTAGTCACATGAAGGGTAGACCGTAAGTATGTGCAACAAAACATTGTTTGTATTAACCCTGCATGGTCTACATGTTATTATTTACTGTTTTGAATGAAGGATGGTGTTAATATTTCATGCTGTTATAAAGTGCTTTAGACGTCATCGTTGCATACACACGTAAGGCCGGATCATATTAATGTATAATGTTGTTATTTATTCGGTTATGCCAATATGGTGTATTTATTTGGTTATGCCAATATGGTGTATGGTTTAAGGGACCATTGATGCCTTACTGCTGGAAAACCACATTACTGCTACGATTAAATACATGCACCTTTGTTTCCGACTTAATATAATGACGCAGTTAATGCATGGTTAAAACACACATCGTTGTTACTTACATTTAGTGTGGAATTACTGGTGCAATGATGTGTTACTTATACCGATAAATAACGAATGCTTATGAGTTGGACAAATTTCATATCTCATTATATTTCACTATCGTTATACGACATATGCATAGTTCCATACTGAGAATTGGCTATCTATTTGTATGCATTATAGATGTGGATGTACTGAATGCATCTGTACTAATTTTGACTTCATATGTACTGATCCAAAATATATGTATGCTAGATATTTTGGCATTTAAGTGTTTTTTTTAGAGTTGTGTAAGGATTTCTCCTGAGTGGTCACTTTCTCAGTATATGTTTATGTTTGCCAGTGGCTTAGACTGCCATTTCATCCAATAACACACCAAAACAATTGTAACTAATTCATGAAGTATCAAATATATTTATAGCATGCTTCTAAACTTGTTTATTCATCCACATAACAATCTATTTTATACCATCATGAAGTCTAGATACGTAATTCAACAGTAGTTTGATTGTGTTTGCATTCCTACAACATATACTTATTCATTATGCATTTCATTTATATTTGTACCATACTTTTTCTTACATAATAATTATATCATTAATTAATCAAATGCGGATACGAAGATGTGGAGAGAAATTTTCCCGCCTAGGTTTTAATTCTGCTGGTGTCCATGGGGATAAAACCCTAAATGCAATCAGCATTGCGATCTACTTACAAACATTACACTGTTTAAATGATTTATAGTTTGTCATTTTTCATGGGGTTCTATGGTGTAGTGGTTAGCACTCTGGACTTTGAATCCAATGACCTGGGTTCGAATCCCGGTAGGACCTTTTCCATTGTGGTATATACCATATTTCAGCTGCTTCAGCTTACCTTTGCTATGTTTGCCTTAAGTTTCTGTTGATACATAATTTAGTCAACCATTGATACTTGCAGGGATGTAATTTCGTTGATATTATTTTATTCTGTTTCAAACAACTTTTTATACCTGCAGTTCCCTTATGTTTCAGACAACTTTTTATACTTGCAGTTCCCTCTGGTATCAAGGGGATGTAGCTCATATGGTAGAGCGCTCTCTTAGCATGCGAGAGGCACAGGGTTCGATTCCCCGCATCTCCACTCCATCTGGAGGTTTGTAGGTTTGCTGTTCAGACTCTATTTTTTATACAACCGCTTTAATATCTTCTGCACCGAAAAAGATCTGGAGTTCCTCTTCCATTGGTTGATCGCTCACAACACAATACTATTAGGTGAAGACATCTTCTTAGTTCGAGTTTGGAATGTAAATATTGGGAGGATTTTTAAATGAAATCCCCTACTCTATAAACTAGGTCTTGACACTTGTTTATGTGATTCTCTAGAGCTCACAGTAAATTCAAATCAAGCTTTTTCTCCATTAAGCTTGGCCAAATCTTCCACAATTTATCTTTTCGAAAATTTGGTCCTTCAGAAATAATAGAATATTTCGAGAATCCCCCATATGACCAACCTATATGGCCACCTAAGTCAAAAACCTGTTAAAATAAACTATTTTGCTATTCTCTCTTGGCAGATGGTCATCTCTCAAAGGAGGAGGGATTTTGGCTAGATGTGGACTACTAATTCCCCTCATCTCGCCTCCTTTCTATGTGCTCGTGGTCGAATCCAAGCTAGCAAATCAGAATGCCCAAGAAAGAATTTGAGAACTAAAAGGAAAAACATGGTTAATTCTGCATGTATTTTGATGAAGCTTCAAAATGAAACCTAGGGAGGCAAGTGTGGGGTGGGGGTTGGAAGTGGTTCTCTTTAACCCCAAAGGACATCTCATTAAAATATTTTCTTGGAGTCTCTGTAAAAAAAACTAACAATCAAGTGGAAGCCTTCGCTCTTATTCTTTAAAAAACTAGGATCACCTCCACAATAATACTTGGAGACTTCTCTATGATCATACTTGATCATACTATATATGAACACCAACATGAACTAGGATGACCTCTTTCTCCAAAGAATTATCGACTGCATCAAGCAGGAAATTGTCAATATGAACATGACAAAATTTAAGCACATCTTCTACAACTTGTTCGAGGAAGCAGGTAGAATCACCAATCTCGCCACAGGTCTGAATTAACAACAACTCCAACTAGATTTGGATCCCTCCACGTGGGACCCAATTCCATGATGGTGAACCATGGAGTATCATGGCACGTGGTTGGAATGTGTCATCAAATATGCCCCGCGCATTACATTGAAAGGCTTTTATTTCACCCCCCTCGAATCATTCCTGGAGGTGGTATCTAATTATGGGTCTTTATCTTTGCATGATTCAAGGGATGTTTGGGGACCAAGCTCGTTCATATTGCATCTTGAGCGAATAGAGGTACCAATGATGCTCAATAATGCATACACAATTTTTTCCGAAAAGGTGGTAGGCTAATAAAATACCAAGACCTCTCGGAATTCCATATTGTCTTTCATTATGAGGGATAGAGGAAACATGGAGAACAAGTGAAGTTGACAAAGAGAGCCCATGATATATTTGGAGGCAGGCCAGGAATGTAGAGATACTAGGCTCATAGAAGGGAGGAAGTCTACCTCTATCACAGTTTGCAGTGGGTGGAAGATGAAAATCAACATCTTAACAAAGTAATTAAAAGGATTATCAGAGAATGTGGGCAGGATTTCAAGTCAATGGAGCAACCTTTGGAGAAGGAATAATAAATGTATGACTAGGTGCGTGAAGTCACTAGCCACTGGGAGCAAGTTTGTTAATCAAAATCAGGATTGAAAAGGAGGAAACTGAGGTCCATTCCATCAAAATCATAACAATTGAAGCTTAGCTCATGATGTTGCAAATTAGAGTTAATATTCAAGGGATGGGTGGTATTCATGTGGAGTCTGGTTTAAATTACTCTTCCTAACTCGTAATTGATTTCAAGCAATGGTTTGTCCCTTCGAATATGGTGATGGCAAATTTTGAAATACATGCTCCCTAGGAACAACAAAATTGTTCTAGGTTATATTTTTTTGCATTTTCAGAAAAATCATGGCTATGCGTGTACATCTTAACCTTAGTGTTCATGGATTTTTTGAACATAGTAGGCCAATTTGTATGAATTAAAAAAATAGTTTGGTTAATTAGTGGTTTTAGATCTCTTTAAGCAGTAAGAAGGAGTCTGTAGAACTGGGTTGCAAGCATGTGTTTTTGTACAATGGACATAGACTAATTGGATATCGTGGAGTGGGTCATGAGATGATTCTTAATCATTAAATCAACCTCAAGTAAACAACATTGAAGGTTTCAAATAAATATATCGAAATGTCCAACGAAAAGTGTCATGGTTATCCCTAATGAAATACAATGCCAAGAATAATATAATGGTTTTATATAAAAAAGGACTATTGAATTAGGAGGAAATTTGAGGTCTATTTCAAATGAGATGAGTGATTGAAAATGTAAGAAAGGAATAGAAAGTCAACAATTTTCCACTAGTGATGATTGATTTGTTTGGCTTTATGTGTTGTTTCTGTTGAAAATTCAGTTAGTTTAGGGTTTTGAGAGCAAATTTCAATTTTTTGTACTTTAATGCATAAAAGAAACTTTAAATCAGTGCTATACACAAAATATAACAATTATAATAAAATTGAGGTATAATTTTCATCTCTTTCAAATTTAACACTCCTCAATAGTGATTGTGCTTAAAGTTAGTTCTTGAGATAAATTTAACAATTGCAATGTATATGAAATAAAGCAGCAACAACAGTACTAGGAAAGAAAACTAATGAACAATACAAGCATAATCATGAGCACCATTAGAATGAACAATTAGTACAAAAGTAAAAGATTCTAATATATGACAACAAAGCTGGTTTCTACCTTAATTATACTCCTACATCCTTTTATATCAAACCTTTTCTTTTGAAGACAAGTCACTATCGAACCAAGGAATTACTAGAGAGAGAGAGAGAGAGAGAGAAGTATTTCAGTAGGATAAAGATAGATAAGAAAATACCTTATATTGTTACCAAAAAATTCAAACATTTTCATAAGATCAAGGACACCAAAAACTCAGTCTAAATTACCCCACCAAAATCACAAGAAGTCAACATCAAAGTTTGACAATCCAAAAGGATCAAAACTAAGCTTATCAATCCAAGGTAGGGTCACAACTTGCCCAAAAAGGTTACACCCAACCTATACAAAACCACAGTGTATCCAAGAAGGTAATACCCAACCAAAGGAGATACCCCAATCCACGACCCAACAAGAAGAGGGATTAAACAAATCACGTTCAACCCTTAGAGGGACCAACAACTCACGATACAGTATGCAAGAGAACCCACATTCCACAGTCAATCCTTAAAAGGCTTATACAGTCCATAACCTGCCCTTGGACGACTTATATAGTCACCGTCTAGCCCTAAAGGGCTTATACAATCCAGGACCCAGCCTAGGGATATTAAAAAATAAGTTTATCAATGCTAGAAGAGGTGATCCCCAAGATAGCATACTAAGAGAGGAAGAAAGGAGGTTACGCCTCAATCAAGGAAACACTAGGAAGTCATGACCCAACCCATAAGTCATCAAACCGGCTCATGGATCATTAGAGAAAGAACAAGAAAATTGCGACCCAAATCTTAGGGAATCAAACAACACGTTTCTTGGAAAAGGATCAACAAGACATGCACAACACATTCCAGGAGTAGTAAGAAACAAATACGTCAATTAGAGGTCACTAGAATAATCTCTTTTATTCAGATCTATATCTTCTCTTGACAAGATACACACCAAATGAAGTTTGAGTCTTGTGTTTATAGTCTTAACATGTCTTCTAGAAGGTCCATTCACTAAACCTACCTTTTAGGAGGGATAACAATCAAAACATTAAATAATATTATGTTGACTTTGTAAAGGTCAAGTGGTTGTATAAAAATAATACAACAAAGATAAGTCATCAAAGTAAAAGGGTCAAGGTACCACAACCAATAAGGGCAATAGGAACAAAAGAGAAAGCATAGGACCAAGAGTCAACAAGAGGGGTCACATCAAGGTGGAATACAACCCCTACACCCACAATACCATCAAGGTGGGGAAAACAACCTTTTACCCACAAGACCAAGGTGTACCAACAAGGTGGGGAGACAACCGTTTTACCCACAAGACCTTGAAGATGGGGAAACAACCATAAGACCAAGGTGTAATAAACTTGTATCTTTTCTCTTAGGTGTATTATACATATGTGTTCCATAATAAGTATGAGTTTTATCATCACTGTATAAGTAAGGTCCAAAATGAATAATATGATCCTCTAGTCCTCGATAATGCTCCTAATGGTTAAGTACTAGTGACATCATCAAGGTTTGGTCATTCCCTTGAGAAACAACCTATCAATAAGAAACTATGAGAAGAGGTCATCACACAACATCATCTTGATCAATTGACCAAGATCCATCGTACCTATAGAATCTGCTTTTCCCAGGCCAATAATCTTCCCTTTCCCATACCAAGAAGTCTTTGGCTCAACCTGTAGGGTTTGCTTGGTCCCAAACCAAGAAATTGTCTTGTCCTAGACTAGGATACCCTAGAGGCACATAGGGGACCTAACCACGTGTTAGGGACTTTTGCATGGAATCAACCTGCTTGGTCCTAAACCAATATCCCTAGGAGACTAATGGGGGCTATAGGGTACCTTCTAGGGACTTATTCCACATGGTTCATTGACCAGGAACCCTAGTTAACCGGCTAAGGTACCATCCTCACTGAGAATGGGTCTCGCATTTACACTAACTTTAACAATTTCCTAGGTTAAATTTATGTTCCTTGATTCAAGAAAGAAACTTGCTTCAAACAAATCCCATGCATCCTATTTTACATTCTATAGAGTTATTAGTTAACTTCCAAGATAATATAGGAGAATGATAAATGTTTATTTGAATGCAAACCTTCATTTGAATAAATTTGGTTTGAAAACCCAACATAATTTATCGATACTTGAGGTAAATTTTCCCAATAATTTCCTTGATGTGTTTATCATCTTGATACAAGAGTGTTTTTTATAAAATTGGAATCGTGATGTAATTAAATTTACAATAGGTAAATAAGTCATTCTACCCAATAGACGTTGCTACTTATCATATTTTCCCAAGTAGTTTTTAATTAGTATAGCTATTTTTCAAGAAGATAAAGATACTCTTTAGTGGTAACCATGGTGGTTACATTATAAGCTAGCCTTGCTTGTATAGATAGGGGAATTTCTTGTTCACAATATCTAGTATGTACATCCAAATCAAATTTTCATGTGATATATGATGCATTGTTCATCGACCTTCTAAATGGTGAGGTTGAAATCCTAAATGCCGAGATGACTTTTTTATGAACATTGAGGTGACCTTATGAACTTTTGAGGCCTATCCTTCTTAATGTTGAGGTGACCTTCTCAACACAGGGGACATACGTTTTGAAAACCAAACTTAACCTTCTCAAAACATAGAAACAACTTAGTAATCATATAATCGATTTCAAATACCCAAAATCAATATACACAATTTTTTTTACAAAACGAGATTTTTAGCTTATGAGATCAAACTATTGAACATCGAATACCCATTAACATTATTATATTTGATTATTATAAAAATCCTTTCATAAACTCATTTACAAATTTATACTGTTTCTTTAGATGATGAGGTTATCTAAATTGTTTATCTTGTTAAAAATCAATATTAGTCCCTACCTTTGATTGTAGGGACTATAGTAACTGGTCTACCAGTTTTTCCATTACATTGCACATATATCAATAGTGTTCTAATTTTTTTATATTAACCTAATTTTTAACCCACTTATACATGTGAATTTGTGTTGATGTTCAGTTTTACTAATCAAATGGATTGACCTCTTATTTGGCCTCATACTAAGGCAACTTTGGTTGATACAATTATTTCTCATCTTTGAAGGGAGGAATTTGTCAAGATTTCCCATGTTATATCTTATCTAAGGTCGAAGGTGTGATATTTCTATAGCCTTGATGGCAGAAAGAAATTCCATAGCTTAGGATATAAGGCACAGTGTAATCCTACTAAGATGAACAACAATGATTTGCAACAAAACTAGTGAAGCAATATTCAACAAAATACATATCAAAAGAAACTCAATTTAATAAAATCCATATTGTACTATTAACCAATAATGAGAGTACAATATAACTACACATCCAAAGGATAAATTAGTTAACCTAAGGAGGGATTTGGAATCCTCTCATCGGGAAGGATTAAATTAACATAGAAATGAACAATAGACACGAGAACTAATCCTAACTCCTGAATGTGCTCAGTTAACTGAGTGTAATTGAAAGTAACCATAACCTTGATGGTGCATAAGGGAGTTAATTAATGATATATAATGATATAGATGTGAATTTACGAGGTTTAGTTGAGTAACAATGGTCATTAGAGCTCACTATAATTCTAGAGTGATAAAATCGAGGAATGATGGCCTAGTTAAGTGAATATAACTGACGGTACAAATGGATAAAATCATGAAAGAGGGTGCATACAGTCCTAAAATCATGAATGAGGGTGCAATATTTGGTAATGAGGTAAACAATGACAGTGAATGAGGCACTAGGAATTCAACAACGAGATCTAGGTACTAGATAGCTCAACAATGTTGCATGCATGTTGCATGGCTACATGCATGCATGCATGACTCATGTTTATATGAAAAATATGCTCCAACACCCCTTCCCCCCCTAAGCCTAAATTATGAGAAGTAAAACAAATAGGGTCCAGGAAACTAGGCCTATGGTCACCCTTTACATTATTGATCCATATAAATTGAGGAAAAATGAAAAACCACATGGGGAAAATACTTCCTAAAAAATGGACATGAAATAAGGAAATAACTTTTTTTCTCCAAACTAAATTCTTATGTCTGGAAGAATATTCCTCTTTGGAAGTAGAGGAATGTGCTCAACTTGATTAGGGACAGAGACAACTGCATGATGGAGATTGGAACCATGTAGAGCAACTGAGGTATACTGATGAAAGAGAAAAAGTGGTTGATCATTAGACTTAAAAATCAAACTGATATCGTATCCAAATGAGACTTATGATGCTTGATCCTATAGCATCGAAGCATGGGCAGTGAAATTAACTGTAAGAAAATCTGGTTTTTCTTGAAACTTTGAACCAAAAAAAGGTTGTAGCAACTCCAAGAGTGATGAAAAAAGGTTCCAAAATATCGTTGGACATGAAATATGACATGAAATAATATCCAAAATAGGTGCTGTTAGGTCCAAAAGTGATGAACAAGATTTCACAGTGTGCCAAGACTTTGGCAGTGTCTCCATCTTCACTAGAACTGTGAGGAAATGTGTATGTGATCATGGAGGAATGAAGAGAAGTCAGACCTAGGAGATAGAATGTATGAGCTCTGTAATTTAATATATATTTCAAAATATCCAATAAATCACAATATTTCATAGCAGTAAACTCATGAGAAGAATCCGACAGAGAATCCCCGACAATAGAATTGAAAGATAGTACTTGAGGTTCTTGATTGTTTACACCAATAATGATGATATCAGTACAAATAATAACTGAAATGTATTGGGACATAAATTTTGAATCATGAGAGTTAAAATAATCCCCAAGAATGTGAGACATGTGTCCCAATTGTGTCACCGAGAGGGAAAATTCATAGTTTTCTCCATCTTCAATAAAATTATGAGAATTGTTGCAATCAATCAAGTAGGAGTTTCTTGGAAGCATTGGACTAGTGAGGGTGAATGGATCACTTCCCAAAAATGATATTACCTCAAAAAAATCCAAAAGATCACTTTTTTGCACACCAGTAGCAACATTGGAGAGAGACGAATCAAATTCCTCTTTAGCCTCTTGAGAAATCACTGGAAAACTTTCCTTAAAATTCATAATAGAATTAGAATCATTGGAGAATAGTAGGAAAGAGAGTTATTATTCAAAAATGGTGGTTTGAATGTCTTCCGATGGAGAAATTGTATGGGAAGATGAGACATTATATTTCTCATAAACTTCGAGAGTGATAGGAGAAGGAGTCACTACAAGGAGACTTTTACCAATTCGAACTGAATGAGTTGAATATTTTGTCAATTCTTCAACTTGAACAACTTCATCATAGTGTTGAGACCAAGACATTTGAAGGAAGAACACTTGAGGAAGTGTTGTATTCACTCTAGATTTCATCTAATTCTTTATGTACACCAAAATCTCTATTATATTTCTCCATACCTTGATGGATACTCAGCAGAAGCAACGATATTACTCATCTTAGGAGACATTTCTAGACACATTTTTCCATATGTAATATCATGGTCATTTAGCCAATTATTTTTATCTTCATTGAATTCTAGCATTGCCACAAATCCAGTAGACATATCAAAGAGCTGATGGCTCTTGAGATATGCAACCATCTTCGATTTCCACTCATCATAATTGAATGATGATAAAGGAGGAACGAATTTCAAATCCATTTTGAAGTTGTTGTACCTACAAAATAAACACTTTGAAAATCAATATTCAATATTAATTGAATTTATTGAGATCCCTAGGCTTTGATATCATGTGATATTTCTATATCCTTGATGGTAGCAAGAAGTTCCACAACTAAGAATATAAGTCACAATGTAATCCTACTGAGACGAACAACAAATATTTGCAGCAAAACTAAAGAAGAAATATTGAGCAAAATACATATAAGAAGAAACTCAATTGAATAAAATCCATATTGTTTATTAATCAATAATGAGAGTACAATATAAACACATCTCCAAAGGATAAAATTGTTAGCCTAGGAAGGCATTTGGAATCCTCTCATTCTGCAAGCTTAAATTATCATAGAAACCATCACTCGACATGAGAAATAGTCCTAACTCCTAAATGTGTCTAGTTAACTGAGTGTAAGTGAAGGTAACTAGACCTAAACGACACATGAGGGAATTAATTGATGATATATAATGATATAACAATGAATTTAGGAGTTTTAGTTGACTAACAATGGTCATCGTAGTTCACTATCAGCCTAGAGTGATGAAATCTAAGAATGATGACCGAGTTAATTGATTGTATTCCACCATCAGTTGAATGTAACTGATCATGGATGGATAAAATCATGTATGAGGGAGAAATAATGGATAATGAGGTAAAAAATGACAAGGATTGAGGCACTAGGAAGTCAACAACAAGATCTATGTACTAGAGAAGTCAACAATGGTGCATGCATGCATGCATGACTTAGGTCTAGATGAAAAATATGCTCCAAAAAAAGGCAATGCTAACCTAGAACTAATGCTAAAATTAAACTAATATTAACTCACAAACATTTAATTTTTGTGAATCATAGCAGTCTATGCTATTTTTGCATGGTATACACCTTTGGCTCTTGGTGACACCACATTAATTGACCCATCTCCACCTCAATGGATTCCATCGCCTCCTATATGGATCTTTCCTGGCATGTGTCAAGTTAGATTATTTTCTCTAGTTATTTGTGTCACATGCAAAAGCTTCAATGGACTCATGGAAGGATTAGAAGTCAATCCAAGTTCAATATTCAGGCGATTGAAACGTCATTGGCTCTCATTGTTTAGTTCAATGTGGATGAATGGCTACTATTGTTCAGTTCTTTGTGGATAATTTAAGTTTAGGAGGTTTAGTTTTAAGAGAGTTACTAAGCTATTGAAGTAGTATAAGGTGGTATTACACCATCTCCATGAATTCTATAGATTTGATGCCATGGTTGTAACATACCCATTACCATCATTAACTGTTTCGGGTACAAGGTAGAATTTTTTTACCTTGATCTCCTAACAAGATGAGAAAATACACATGTGACAGATATAAAGCATTAGTATCATTAATAATTTAAGTACATTCAACATGTTGTAACACAATCATTCAAAAATATTAAACTGCATAGATATTACCACAGGATTCTTAACACCTACTTGTAGGTGAAGGACCGGTTTCCTTAACCAATCATTGTCTAATACTTCACTTTTAATTAAATAAGATGATTGATCACATTCCCTATAAATCATAATTTTCCGTGTAATGAACAAGGAATATAGCCATTTCCATTTCCACATATATATTTTGTAACCATAATATAAAAGGCTATAGTATCCTTTATGAGTATAACACTCAGTGTATGGTTTTCTAATGAAAGAACATAAGTCATGCTATTCATATTTCAATACCTCTCCTATCAAATTATAATTCATATTAATAATTGTAAAGACTAATTATCTAATTGAGATCACAACTGTGACTCTAGATAATCATCAGATAATCTTCATGTATCAAGGATGATGCTAGACTGAGATGCCATTTATCTTTGGTCACGCAATACATACATATGCAGTGACAATCCAAAGCTATGAACACATTACTAATCATAAATATCCACATATTATAGGATAGAGTTTCTACAATATATTCCTTCACATTATAGCATGTTACACTGTTTTAGGTTCAACATATACAGTTAATATAACTTTAGTCTAACTAATCACCCCAAAACAATTGTAACTAATTCAGGAAATATCAAATATATTTGTAGCATGGTTCTAAACTTGTTTATTCATCCACATAACAATTTATTTTATACCATCATGAAGTATAGCTATGTGATTTCATAGTAGTTTGATTGTGTTTGCATTCCTACAACATATACTTATTCATTATGCATTTCATTTCTTTCAGTATCATACTTTTTCATACATAACTTTAGCATCGTAATTCTATCATTAATTAATCAAATGCCAATAAGTACCATTATCACAACGAATAGAACAAGTTTATACATTTCAAACTAAATAAGCACAATCAAATAATAATAGAATAGAATGGGAGAAATACTTATCTTGAATATAATTTCTCGGTGACTTAATGTGCAACTGCATTGTTTATTCCCAACCATAGGCACTCTATCCAACATATACTATTTCTGCCGAGAGGCCACCCCTGAGTAGGGAAACATATCTACTAGTTGATTAAACAAAATCAAATAATATTAGCATAATATTTCCTTGGTGATTGAATGTGCAACTACCACGTTCCTTCCCAACCATAGGCATTCTTCTCGGCATATACTCTTATTGTTGAGAGTCCACCCTGAGATGGGAAACATATCCACTAGGGTGAAGGAAACAATACAAATATTTCACTAAGGTCTTTTAATATTACTCGAACAATACACCCACTGTCAATATAACAATTTAAAACAATAGATCTCTCAAATTTTGCATTTAAAACAATAGGGTGAGTGCAATCTAATGAGGGTCACTTTTGGCATGTTACATGCAATAGAAAACTGAAAAATTAGGAAACCCTAAAGTTAATTGTTTTTTTGAGATACTTACACAAAATATCTTGCTTTGAGTGAAAAGATGAAACATAGAAAATTGAATCACGTTTCTGACTATATAAGTTTTATGTATTGAAAATTTTTGTAACCATGTCAAGTTTCATTTTTTCTAACAGTCACTTTTTATATTTTAGGAAAATGATAAGGTATATGTTTTTGTGGGTGCAACCTTTGAGAGCCTAAATGATGGTTTCTGGATACAAAAATTTGCAGAGATTTAGAGAACATATAGCACTAGTGCAACGCTATTTTTTGAAAATAAAATTAGTAATTCTTATTTTTTTATAATTATGTAATTAATCATTCCTCAAAAATGGTACGTCTTTTGTGGGTGCATCCTTTGAAGGTCTTAATAAAATAAGCATGAAATGAGTTTTTTATAGAATGTAGAGGTCAATGTCTTCTAGTGCACGATAGAATTTGTTTTTAAAACGATTAAGAATTGAACATTTTATGAAAAAAAATTAACATGTTTTTTGAGTTAAGGAGTTATGACACAATAGAAATTGGAAAAAAAAAGGAAAATATGATATTTTTAAATAAAATTTACACATATATAGAATCTGCAGAAAAAATACTATTTATGTTTAAGCTTTCATAAAAAATGATTGTGTGTAGCATACTGTAACGAGTGCGTAAACAATGACTTCTTCAAAAACTGGAAGAAATGGTCAATTAGCTATGGTTTATCTTATACCATAGCACCTGTTTAGTATTATCAAAGAAAAATCCATACCATACACATAGGACTATTGATGACATGTGAGCAAGTGAATTGGAACGGTTTAGGTGCTACAAAACAAGAGCATGTCATGTTTAAATTCAAATTACATTTCCGTCCCTTATAGAATTGGAAAATGTGTGTGCGTTACAGAACTACAAAACACACACGTGTTATAGAGATACAAAAACATACGCACGTTATAGAACTACAAAACACACACACATTATGTAGTTCTATAATGTGTGCATGTTATGTAGAGAAAAAAATCTAGCAATATATGCAAGACATCAAATGTATGGTTAATAGTTGAGAGGGAGTATGGAAGGTGTTGTCGCCTTTCACACACCTGGGGGTTAAGCGCAACAGAAACCTTCAAGCTGCTAAGTGTGTCCTTGGGGGAAAGTATTGAGTCAACTATTGTCACTTGATCTTGACTCCTCTATTTAGGAAAATCTCCTAACGAAGCCAAGGGGTGTGGCCCTTAAGAAAGAGTTTCCTAAGACTCTTAAATTTTAGTTGTTAATGATGGAAGTAAGTTGTTTTAGGAGTTTTTTGAAGTAAAAGTACTGAGACCAGATTGTTTGCAAATTTAAATAAATATTCCAACAGCATAACATCAACACATAAGCAAATTGAAATAAATGCAAATCATATCAGTGCCAATGGAGTCAAAGTAAAATAATGTTGTTGAAATGAAATGTTTTGCAATGTGTCTTTGTAATTTTTAATTATTAAAATATGAGTTGAGTTACGGCAAGGGGATTCTTGATATACTGAAAGTACTAAGAATATATCTGGAAGATGACAAAAGTGGTTCGTCACTCAGAAATATGGGTCGAGTCTGATTCTCTAAGAAGGTGTCCAACACTACACCAACAAGGATGTAGCCTAACTGTATCTCGAGGTCGCTACCCAGTGGTTTCTGCATCCTTTGAATAATTTACCCATGATTGTCAACTATCGTATGCCAGATATTCGTAATGTTTTTCGGGTAGTGGATTTTATTAATGAATTATTAGATTAACGTGAGAAATTTAGAGAGTGTCAAAAATCGCTTTTGATTCCCCAACAACCAAGCAAATCCCACAGAGGGAAAAAGCATACATGAGTTTAAGAAAAAATGTTTATTCGAATTTGATGAAGCAAAATATGTTTGTAGAATCAAATGCACTAATGACTAAATAAACCAACACTATGTGTCACTTTATGATCATCCACCAATAATCTACAAAAAGCCTTTGGTTGCTGGCGAGAGCATACTTTGTGAAAACGAGTCGGGTATGAAATTTAAATATGAAATTAAAGAAAAACAACTAAACTGTGTGCAAGTGTTGATTAGTAAAATGAAAACCATGAAAGAGACTGTGAATCTCCTCAGGGGGAATGGATTGTGGGCGCCGTATATCCCACTTGATTTATTTATTAATGAATTTACAATATGATGAAAATATGAATTAAAATTGCACTTTGATCCTTGAAAAGGATTGAAAGGCTTACAATGTTTCCAAGAGAGAAAAGGAAATAAGGAAAGGGATGGAGGATGGAGTTTTTGATGTCCTGGGTGACCTAAAACTTGAAATTTGAATAGTATGTCCTCCTCCTTATCTCAAAACCTACAAAAAACCAATGAGTTAAATGTATTATAATGTTGCAAATTAATCAAAACAAATGCAAAATCTACACTACTCAAAATGCTCAAAAATTGATTTTTTTTATTATTAAAAATGACCCTTCGAGAGACTAAATCAGATCTAGTTTAAGATGAAGCTTAAAAAATGAATATAGATCTGATATATATGCCTAATTAAAATCATATTTCAGATATCAAAATGACCTATCCAATTTTACTAAGCATCAACTAACCGTTACCAAGAAGAAAGATTGAATTTTTTAGAGAAGAAGAGTGAAATTCCCAAGCCTGTGCTTGAAAGAAGTGAAGGAAAGAGGAATATACAAGATAACAATGTTAAGCACAAAAACTGGATAGTGTAAAAGAGAAGTGAATGTAACCGAGCTCCAATCCCATTCTACCTGAGATAATCCTGCAAAAACTAGGCAATTTCTCATACAAACAAGGTTAGATCTAGTTAATCTCATAAATAAAAAAAAGTAGGAGTGCATAAGTAAAACCAACTACAGTCTGTTGCTCCTACACAATTATGATAATGAAATATAGATAAGTAACTTGAAATCAAAAAACACTTATTAAAACTAAACTAGATCTAAACACATCATTTGACAAAAATAATGCATGAGATTCAACCGTTTTCACCTCAAATTTGATCAAGTCACAATCTCAAAATACAATCACATAGACTAGCCTCCAAATCCTTTAATCTTATTAAGAAAATATCAACAAAAAAATTACAATGGGGAGAGGTTCAATACATCCTTTTGAATGAGGAGAAAGACCTTGCTTTTATAGTCAAAAAACAACCCAAACCCCAAGGGGTCACAATTCCCAATGAGGAGGTGGTTTTGGTGGTTGAGAGAATCATGGGAAGATGTTTGAATTCATGGTAGGGGAGGCTTCCACCTCTCATGAGGTATCCCACTTGGTTAGGGAAGTCTCCACCTCTTCCAACTACTTCATCCATGTGGCAAGACACACCCTCTATGAGAGAATGCACACCGCTTTTGTTATGATATTTAGACACTTAGGAGTTAGTTAAGATCAACTTGTGTAATATATCCGTTAGGTAAATGTGTGTTTCTTTAGTATGCATTAGTATGCATTTGTAAATATTCTAATCCAACGGTCACGATATGTTCTAGACATAGAGTGATCCAGCGGTTCAACTTCTTTTAGATCATACCCACCATTGATTCGTGGCTTAACACCCGATTGGTCTATGATCTGTATTTAAAGAGCATAGAGGGTCCTTGGCTAGTTGATCGATTATGAGAAGCTCATGTAACTTTCTTTCTTTTGCATAATAAATTGCTCTAAGTAGCTGTTTGGCTGGGGCCGTGGACTCTTTCCCTCTCGAGGGTTTTAACCACGTGATAAACATCAGTGTGTTGATCTGTGATCTATTTGTGTGAAGCGATTGCTCAAGGTGTTTGGTCTTTTGGGAGTACCCTATGTACACGAACATGGTATCAGAGCTTTTATGAAGAGCTGCTTTCAGTTTTGATCTAGATCTGGAACTGATGTTGCCGAAACTTTGAAAGGGTTTTTGGTTCTATATTTTCTATGTATTTTTGGCTTATGGGAGCTATTCCATTGCGTTTAGAGCATCGTTTCCATTGGGAAATAGTTTTCATTTCATCGAAAACTATTTTCGTTTGTTCCAGAAACACCGATTTCGACAAATCTGAAGGTATAATGTTACAGTGACAGATTTCTTTTTTTTAAATCTCTCATATCTTATCAGTTTTATTATTAGATCTTCTTGTTTTAGTCTTCGACTGTTGCCTTCCCTGACTGCGTATGCTCTTTTTCGTGCACCTTGTGCGATCGCGGCGAATCAAAAGCAGTAAGGGAAAGTTTTTTTCTTGTCTTCTCGGCTACGTATGCTCTTTGTCGTGCACCTTGTGCGATCATGGCACATCAGAAACAGCGAGAAAACTTGAAAACGTACACTTTTCAAGTAAGCTAACCAAGATTTAACCCCATTGTGTGGAAATTTTTTTGTTTTGTTTTTGTTTTTCATTTTTTTTGGGTGATTTACAGGAAAAAAAGGCAAACACGAAAAACGAGAGAGAAGAGTAAAAACAAAAAGAAAGCCCCCTTCCTCTTTCCATTCTTTTACGTACCTTTTAAACTTAGCTCACTTGGTCCAAAGTTGTTTTATTCCTTAATAGCTCTTGAGTTCAAGTCTTATTAAGCTACTTTTTAGTGCATGCAATTTCTATTTTCAAGTTACTTTATTGTAAAAGTGCATCTCACATAAATAAAATAAAATAAAAAGTGAGTCACTTAAGTCTTTTAATTTATTGCCGCACTATTTAAAAGTGACATTATTGTAAAAGTGAACCTCACTTATTCTACAATAGTGATTCATTTCAAAGCAACTTTATTGTAAAGTGATTGTCAAAGGTTGATCTTGGGAAGAGGGGGTTCTTTTTTTTAGTTGGTCAAGTTAATATCTACCACGTCATTATTGGGGACATCTTCAACATTTTCTTTGATCAAGCATAACTTCATCATCCAAAATCAGTTTTCAATGCCGTTTTTTTAAAACCGCGTATTTTTTCGAGCTCTTTGCAACCAGATAGTTAGTTTCTATTTTTTTAGCGATTATTTTACAGTATGGACGCCCCTTGTGATATTATACTTACAAGTTGTAACTATTTATCATGGAAATCTCATATGGAGGATGTTCTACGAAGTAGGGGACTTTTCAGGATAACCTCAGGGAAAGAAACAAAACCCACTGATGATGATAAGAAAATTAAATGGGCAAATAGATGTGATGAAGCTTGTGGATTGATTGGGATGTCAATCTCTACCGATTTGCGATTCCACATATCTGGAATTGATGAACCTGATAAAGCTTGGGAAAAGTTGAAATCTGTGTTTGGTAAACACAATGAAATTCGGGGTCATCAACTTGAGAATGAGTTGCTTTCCTTGAATCCAAATGATTTTTCATGTATTCAAGACTATTTATCTAAGTATAAAACTTAGTAGACTCTTATGTGCAGAATGCAAGATTAATAAAGAAGACAAACAATGTATTTATCATATTCTTTCTAAACTTGGACCTCCATATTCTGTTTTTGTATCTATATTCTACTCCATGAAAGAATCATTGACTGTAGCTAGCTATCAAGAGCCTAGTCTTGAATTCTTTTGTGATTCCTTAATTAGAGAGCAAGATAAGCTCATTCATTTTGGAATAATTAACAATGCAGATACATCTGGGAAAGCCTTATTGTCCCAACAAAAAGAAAAGTCCAAGCCTCCCAAGAAACATAATTTTCGCAATAATAAGCCAAATAACAAGGGTCCCAAACTCTCTCAGTCAGCTCTTTCTTTAAAAAATGACAAAGGATCCAAGAAAAAAGGAAAGAAGACTGAGCGTCATTGCAATTTTTGTGGGAAAGATAATCATGATGAATCTAAGTGTTTCAAGAAGATGGCAGCTTTGGAAGCAGCAATGAAGAAGAACCACATCAGCATAGACTCATCTTCAAAATCTAACTCTCATGGACATGCACTTTGTGCTTCTAGTTACTCTTATACTGCATCTTCTTCTTCTACTTCAAATGAATGGCTTATTGATTCTGGAGCATGTTATCATATGGCTAAGGATCAAGCCATATTTTCCACTATGCATGAATGTAACACCAAACAAATATTTGTTGGTGATGATAGATCTCTAAGTGTTGTAGGATCTAGAACAGTTCCAATAGAAAATTCTCATTTCATTGATGCACTATGTGTTCCAAAAATTTCCTGCAATTTGTTATCAGTCTATCAAATTACTCATTCAGGTGAAGGTAAAACTGTGACGTTTACATCTATCCAAGTTGTAATCAAGGATTTTAAGAATCCTCAAAATGTCCTAGCTACTAGAACTGTTGAAGATATTACCAGGTTGTACAAATTTAACAACTTTGGGTCATCACCTTTTCCTTCAGTTTTTGTTGCTCATAATAATAACTTGAGCAAACTTTGGCATGAGCGATTTTGTCACTTAAATTATCGCTCATTGCAACAACTATGTAAAGACAATATGGTGACTGGTCTTCCAATGGTATCTTACAAGGATGGTGTTTGTTCCGGTTGTGTACTCAGAAAACATCATCGGGACAGTTTTGACAAACGTGCCTCTTGGCACGCCTCGGTTCCTTTGGAGCTTGTGCATAGTGACTTGTGTGGTCCTCTTCCATCTGCATCCTTTTCTGGTTTCAAATATTTCTTAACTTTCATTGATGACTACTCCAGACACACTTGGGTTTACTTCCTAAAAATTAAGAGCGAAGTATTTAACATGTTCTTAGCCTACAAGGCCCTTGTTGAAAAACAATCTGGTCATCAAATTATTAAGTTAAGATCGGACAATGGAGGAGAATATGTCAACAACAAGTTCACTACTTTCTGCACTGAACAAAGAATCCAACAACAACACACTGTTCCATATACACCACAACAAAATGGTGTAGCTGAAAGGAAGAACTGCACTTTAAAAGAAATGGCTAATTATATGATCCAATCTAAGGGACTAAGTCTTCAATATTGTGCTGAGGCCATAAACTGTGCAAATTACATAGTTAATCGCACACCCACTAAATTTTTACAAGGTATAACACCGGAAGAAGCATGGAGTAAAATTAAACCAGATGTAAGTCACTTTCGTGTGTTTGGTTGTGAAGCATGGGTTCACATTCCGGATGAAAAACAGAAAGCATTGCAGCCTAAAAGTGAAAAGTGCATATTTGTTGGATATTCTGAAGATGTAAAAGGTTATAGACTTCTTCAACCCCATTCACATGATATAATCATTAGAAGAGATGTTAAATTTGATGAAAATCTCTTGGCCTACGAGCCTAACTTGGCGGGTGTGCCATCTTTGGCCTGCGAGCCTGATTCGGTGATTGTGCCTTCTTCTTCTTCTTCCAACTTCCTTGACAGGTTTCCAACTCCAGTTTCTGATGATGACAGTGAGGATGAAAATCCACCTCCGCCTGCTCATGTTCCTCAAATTGCACCAGCACCAATTCTTCCTCGATGGGTCCGTTCAACATGTGAAGCAGCTGGTGATCTTGCCGGTGATCCTAGAGATCAACGTCGAACACGTTCTCAGTTTCAGTGAGCCTCTTCTCTTTTGGCTCAAGTTTCCGAGAATCATGATCCAGAAACTTTTGCAGAAGCTTCAGGAAATCTAGATTGGGATGCAGTTATGGATGAAGAATATCGTTCCTTAACGGCGAACGATACTTCGGATCTTGTTCCTCTTCCAAAAGGAAGAAAACTTGTCAGATGTAAATGAGTCTGCAAAACTAAGTATGCATCAGATGGAAGTGTTGAAAGACTTAAGGGAAGGTTAGTTGCCAAAGGTTTTTCCCAACTTGAAGGGATTGACTACAATGACACCTTTACCCCTGTAGCAAAAATGAACTCCATCTGCCTTGTTCTTTCCCTTGCAGCCTTACATAACTGGGAAGTCCATCAAATGGATGTCAAGTTTGCCTTCTTACATGGTGATTTACATGAGAAAATTTACATGGAACGACCTCCCGGATATGTTCAGAATAACTCTAGCCTTGTTTGTCTCCTTAAGAAATCCTTATATGGCCTTAAGCAAGCTCCTAAAGCTTGGTATGCCAAAATGGATAGTTTTCTCCTTGACACTGGTTTTTCTAGATGCCATTCTGACCCCATTGTCTATACCAAGAAAGTAGGAAACCATCTCATCATACTTGTTCTTTATGTTGATGATCTTATCCTTACTAGTAGTGACCCTAAACTTATAACCCATGTGAAATACAGTCTTAAGCAAAATTTTGAAATGTTAGACTTAGGACATTTGCATTATTTTCTTGGTCTCCAAGTATTGCAAACCAAAGAATGAATCTTTCTTTCCCAGTCTAAGTATGCTTGTGACCTTCTTCGTCGCTTCCACATGGAAGATTGTAAACCATCCCCTGCTCCCTTCTAGTCTGGAGTCAAACTTTCTGCCACTTGTACTTCCCTTGAAGTAGATGCCACCTTGTATCATCAACTTGTTGGTAGTCTTTAATACTTGACTCATTCTCGTCTTGATCTTTCCTTTGCCGTTGGTCGTGTTGCCTGTTATATGCAAACTCCTCATGAAGGTCACTAGAAAGCAGCAAAAAGAATATTTCGATATATTCGAGGTACAATTCAGTTTGGGATTCATTACAGTATAGGGGGGAAACCTTTGTTGGTTGGTTTCACTGATTCAGATTGGGCCGACGATCCTGATGATCGAAAGTCTACTGCAGGTTATGTTTTCAGTTTGGGATCTGGACCTGTCACCTGGGCTTGTAAGAAACAACAAGCTCTTTCTCTTTCTTCAGCAGAGGCAGAATATCGAGCCACAGTTAATGCCAGTCAGGAAGCTTTATGGCTTTGACAGATCCTTTCAGAGTTTGGATTCGAGTAGTAGCAGCCTACTCCACTTTGGTGCGACAATCAAAGTGCCATCAAGCTTTCCAAAGATCCAGTTCTACATCAGCGCAACAAACACATTGAGCTACACATGCACTTCATCAGAAATCTTGTCCATGATAGTGTTATTGAAGTTCTCTATTGTCGTACAGATGATCAAGTTGCAGACATCTTCACCAAGTCTCTTACAAAAGAAAAGTTTTCTAAACTTCGGTCTATGTTAGGAGTTCAGGAATGTGTCCTTAAGGGGGGATAGGCTCTAATGCCTCCTTCCTTCTCCTAATTATGTCACTTTTGTAAATCCTTCAATCCAATCCCAAGTTGTTCTTAAGGGGGGATGTTAGGATATTTAGACACTTAGGAGTTAGTTAAGATCAACTTGTGTAATATATCCGTTAGGTAAAAGTGTGTATCTTTAGTATGCATTAGTATGCATTTGTAAATATTCTAATCCGACGGTCACGATATGTTCTAGACATAGAGTGATCTGACGGTTCAACTTCTCTTAGATCATACCTACCATTGATCCGTGGATTAACACCTGATTGGTCTATGATCTGTATTTAAAGAGCATAGAGGGTCCTTGGCTAGTTGATCGATTATGAGAAGCTCATGTAACTTTCTTTCTTTTGCATAATAAATTGCTCCAAGTAGCTATTTGGCTGGGGTCATGGACTGTTTCCCTCTCGAGGGTTTTAACCACGTGACAAACATCGGTGTGTTGATTTGTGATCTATTTTTGTGAAGCGGTTGCTCAAGGTGTTCAGTCTTTTGGGAGTACCCTATGTACCTGAAAAGCTTTGGTGGAGGTGACCTAGAGCTCCTCCTTTAATGGTTGAATATGCTCCTCTATGCTCATAAATGTGCCACAAAATATCCTCAACAACTTTGACACCTCAAAGACAACTCCCATACAATATGCCTTTGATTTAGGAATTGGATTTTCTCCAATTTTCCCATTTATTTGACCCTCTAAGTCATTTTGGAGAGACAATCAAAATTAATAATTGAAAATTCCTAGTTTGACCCTCAAAAGTGGATTTAGGAGTTAAGTGGCGGCTATGGGTCCAAAAAATAGCATCTCCATGACAAAATTGGTTCCCTAGGTCCAATTTTATGACCTTTTGAACTTTTACAATTAAAATACACCTTATTGATGATTTTATTAAAAATCTAGAAATTAAAAAATCTTATGAAAGACTTAGAGCATGTCCACAAAAATTTGGGACTATGTCTAGCGTGGTATAATACATATACCCTAGGATTTAATAACCTTTTAATACATAATCACCAATTTCACCATCTCGTCTTTGGAGGATTTTGAGTGAAAAACTCGAAAATTATATGTCTCTTAAAAAAAGCGTCACATAATTGATGAGGGAAAAAACACTTGAGGATGATGACCTTGATGACCAATTCCTAAGAAGGCCAATCCTTTTACAAAAATAAACCATCATGTTATGTCATTTATTACAATCCCCCCTAGGGGATGTGAACATGCGAAAAAATGGACCACAATTGGTGCTGATGAAACCATGGAACTTTCGATTACCGAGTAAGAATAATTGATTGGTTCCTATGTTTGGTTTTTCACTTGAAAAATCCTCTAAGTGAAACTTAGTGGATAGCATATGGCTCCAACTATGGGATGTGTGCTCGATCTGGTCTTCAAGCAAGGATGGGATAGGAGAATGTCAGCATCTCTGGTTTATATAATCTGTAAAAAAAATTCAGCTTGACAAAAAAACCTTAGTAGCACAAGTTTTATGAAAATATCCAATGAACTATAGGTTGCTTTATTGAAAGGAACAAAAACTATGAGCTATGAGTTTAACTCCATTGATGATACAACTATGAGCTTAACTCCATTGATGATACAACGATTAGCTTAGCTTCATCAATCATGGCTTTTACTTGAACTGCAATTGTTGATATATTAAATTTTAAATTAAATATTAGATACAACTATTAGCTTAACTCTAATGATTCTACAACTATTAGCTTCACTTCAACTCTAATCATTGTTATATTGGATAACTATTAGATACAACTATTAGCTTAGCTCGAATGATTCTACAACTATTAGCTTAATTTGAACTCTAATTGTGATTATATTGGATAACTATTAGATTAAGTATTAAGTTAACTCCAATAGTGATACAACTATTAAATTAAGTTTAGATGGACGTAGTAATTAAAATGTGATAATAAAAAACTATTATATGTACATGTAATTGTACTCCAATGATTCAATCTCTTGGATTGAGAAGTTGACCTTCATTGCAGTGAAACCATGCACCACCCAATAAGATTTCCATTTGGAATCCTAAAATCATGAGAACAATCAGTTAGGTAATTTGCTCTGAGGGTGATAGGCTCAATGCAATCTATAAATATGAAAAAGAAGGGGTGAGGGTTCTCAAGTTGTTTTTTTCAATCAAGATTCGATCAACTGGTAAGTCTAGAACTTCCATTAAACTATGCATTAGTAATTTATTATAGATTTTTGTATTAGTAATGCATTATAGATATCTTTATTAGTAATGTTGGGAAGCGTGTACACTTATTTCACCCTCATCAATTAATGAAACATGTGTCCCAATGCATTTTGAGATAAGAGTTCGATAATTAGTAGGAAAGGGTCGACCACAACCAGGGACTTTCAAAATTGATAGGTATTCAACCTTTTTCTATTTGTGCATGATGCTTATGGTCTATGCTTAAATGATTCATAATTTAATGATCAATATTTTGATTTTTAATAATTAAATTTCAAGCAATTTATTTCCAGCGATCGGCCAAGTACTCCCTCTCACTCCAACGAGTTTCCTACACAAGCCATGTCAAATTTGTAATTTAAAACAACTTGATGCGTTGAATCCAACTTGGACTTGTATTTGGAATGAATAACCTTAATATTAAAGGTTCAGTTATTTTATTTTCCTACCTAACAAGTTTGAGGTTTGGGAATACTTTACTTTCCCAGGAAAAAATTAAATGAAGATCTGAATGTTACAGGGCCCAATTTGGTCCAGACGAAAATCAGGCCTATTGTTTGGCTTAATTTTTGGTTAAAGCTTCTCGAGCATTATAGGCATTGAATTTATTTGGTAAATATATATGTTTTCTAACTTGGAATATGTTCACTTTTATTTTTCGCTAAGCTCTAATAAATAACTTTTATGGTCGATTTCATGTCTTTTTGCAGAACCTATATTCAAATTGTTTAGCCAAACAAATGCCATTGCTGCTAAATAAGGACTTCTCTTGAAACTGATGCTTTCCCAATTGTTGGCATTTGCAATAAATGTATATGTACACATGTTTTTACATGCACATAGTTTAATCTTACCTACATTTTAGATCTCGACAGGGATGTTAAAAATATGGTTCTAATTTTAGTTCTTTTACCTTTACGTATAGTTTAATTTTAGTTCTTTGCACAAATTTAGTGTTCTAAAGAACTCATCATTTTATTCAAATGTCCCCAAGGATTTTCTGTTTTGGATTTGAAATCATAAGCATCTCTTTGACATTGACATGGTTGTGAATTATCACTATTTTACAAGTTTAGTATGATATACTGCTTCACTTTGAGAAAATACTAGAGTGTAGGATTTCATTTATTTACATGTTGTAGAAGAGATTTATTCTTAGGAGGATCCCTAGAAACATTCTACAAGATTTGTCTCTTCGACATTGACATGGTTGTGAATTATCACTATTTTACAAGTTTAGTATGATATACTGCTTCACTTTGAGAAAATACCAGAGTGTAGATTTCCATTTATTTACATGTTGTAGAAGAGATTTATTCTTAGGAGGATCCCCAGAAACATTCTACAAGATTTGTCTCTTCGACATTGACATGGTTGTGAATTATCACTATTTTACAAGTTTAGTATGATATACTACTTCACTTTGAGAAAATACCAGAGTGTAGATTTTCATTTATTTACATGTTGTAGAAGAGATTTATTCTTAGGAGGATCCCCAAAAACATTCTACAATATTTGAGGGACAATTTTATTGCAATACTCACCATTTTGTTGCGCATGAAACCCATTTCCAGGAGCTCCTTTGGCATATGATTGATTAACTCTTAATATAACTCTTGGAATCACTTAATAATTAAGATATTCCTTAGTAGAGACATGTGATACCACCATGATATATTGAATCTTATTCTCTTCAAAGATAAGTGACAGTGATAACACCATGATATATTGAATCTTGCACATATTGTATATTGCATCTTGCTCTTTTTATCACTTATTCTCTTTAAAGATAAGTGACAAGTCTGTTGAGAATTACGTTGAAAATATGGCAGAGAATCATGACAGTACATGTTTGCGAATTTTTTAAATGACAGGTTGCAAAGTTCATGGCTTAAGCAAACTTCATGTTTATCTAGCATTCATATTCCCATTGTGTGTTGGAAAATATGCACTCGTTATATAAAAATATTCTATGTGGAATGAACTCCATTGTCCCATATTTGTATATAAGGAACTTATATCAAAAGAACTTTAACTAGAATGTGACCGTAATTAGAGACATAGAGGAAAATCAAAATAAATAAAAAGAAAAAGGGTTAAAACCTATTCTATGTATTTCTTTAGCACTTGTTCTCCTAAACAGGGTTAAATTAGGATATGTTATCTCCAAATGAAACGAAATAAGAGAATCAAACAAACCACACAACTAAACAAAAATAGAGAAATTCATGTATGGCTTGTCCATTCCTTTGGTTCATAATGTTACTCCCTCACCCATACATGTGTATTGGAACATTATTGGTCGGAGATATTTCTATGTTATGTTGGATAACTGCCTTCAAACTAAAACTAGGCCTCATTGGTATTGTCATGACACACAATGTGTCATAATGGATCATGACCATCCTTGAGTTTGTATACATAATGCATTCTTCTTAATGGGCAGGCTTCAAACTAATTGTGTTCCACGAATTTCCATCATTCTTTAGTCTATCGATATTTTCAGCCATAATGGTATTGTAAGTATTCAGTTCTTGTTACCTGTAATGGTCACTTCCATCGAGCAATATGTTATGTAATGTTTTCAAATGTTCTCAACTTCTATGTTCTCACTACTTTCTTCTTTGTATCATGCCAAGTTATATAAATTAACCTTTAGATATGCTACTATCAGATCATTGTTTTTCTTATTGGTACATTGAATGATCTAGAAGCTTATATACAAGCACTTTCCACAAGGTAGCTAATTTTGATGCTCCAGGACATTGCTTATCAAAGGTGATTGATTATGTTTTGGTTAAATTGTTGTCTTTGTAATTTTTAATATTTAGCTATTGTTACCAGCTTATAGCTATCTGTTTGATCATTTGTAGTAGATGTTTTCCAATGGTTTGGATGTTTGACTTTATGATGTAACAAAAAATGTATTCTAAATCTAAACTTATATCTTTTTTTAATTGAAAACTAGACTCGAATATCAGTTTGAGTGGGTTTCCCTTTCTAAATCGCAACATTAGTATGATACTTCTAGAGATGATGATATCGCTTCAATTCAATGTTGTCATAAATATCTATGTGTTAAACCCGTATAAATCCTTTTTATGTGCTTTATTACTATCATTTGCAACATTGGAATCTAAGTATAAGATGTTTGTTCTTGCTAGTCTTTGCAATTGAATTTTCCCTCAAACTGAGCTGGAATTTTCCCCACCGCATCGAGTATTCCCTACTACCATTCACATTGCCGTTATTTTATGTTAGGTTGTTCTTACTGTATACTCTTACAAATTCATGACTCTAGTGATGTGGTTGTTAAAATTAAAATATAAATGGATAAAATCTCTCTCTATATAACTTAACTTTTAAGAAAATATATCAAATATTAAAAAAAGTTATATTCTTTTTCGAAAACCCATAAACCTATGCATTTTTCATGGCAAAGAAAACCCATAAAAGGAATAAAGTAAATAACCTATGCTTTTCCCCTCTCTCACTCACGTTTATGAACAAGATTATGATGATTTTGATATTATATGAACCTTGGTGATATATGTTTTGGGGAGTAGGATTGTTTTCGTTGGAAAAGCAATATGAAATGTTTATACTTGTCATATATGTTTCCGTATTGTTCATGTATGTTTCTTTTTATTGTTTGGATTTAGTGTTATTTTCATGGGAATCTATCTCATGGTATTTAAAAGTGAAAAGTATTTATTCAAAGTCATTAGTTTTTTATGTGTGTTTGAATAATAGAAAACATGGTTTTGGACTAAGCCATTCTTGTATACTTTTAGCAATTATCATGTCCTCGGTAAAATAGATCCTCTCTTCGATGGTGGCTTCTTGTCATTCCTCCTATAGCATCCTTTCTCTAGCAACAAGTGGCAACAACAAGTAGCAATGCCGAGGACATTACCATCTTGTTGCTCTTGTTTAATTTTTGTTTCTTTATATAATAGTAAATGCCAAATAACGCGAGGTGAATCTCAAAGTTTTCATGTTATAAAATTGAAAGGAATCAAGCATTTATTGGAAAGTTCTCCAACTCAATTAGGTCTGATTTTGATCCATTCTGATAACTCTTACAACATAGAGGCTCCAACATCAATAACAACCCCCTTCCTAACTAAACCGAGAAACTATATATTCCTAATTTTTTTTAAGCTATTCCAACTATAAATTATCAAAATATAATTGTTATAATTCACCCTAATGTAGTTCAATTTGCTAAGAGATTTCATAATATTGTACACCAACAGGTCTCCAATCAATATTCCAATCTCCTTACAAAATGGAATGAGGTGCTCTACGATGTAATGAACATAAAACCTCCCATAAGAATCACACGATGACACTATCTCTAAAGACTTGAGACCTCAATGATAAACAAATCATTTAAATTATCTTTAGTTTCAAAGAATGAGACCAAATCATATTCCTTATTATATCCATATTTATGCATGAATGCGAAGCATTATTATATTAAACAAAGATCTATTTTGTGAGTAGTTTATAACACCTTAATGATACAAAAAATCATTTAAATTATCTTTAGTTTCAAAGAATGAAACCAAATCATATTCCTTATTAGTCCCTGCCCTCGGGCTAGCAGGGACTATAGGAATGGGCTGGCCGTCAAAAACATTACTCTTGCACATGCCTCAATGTAAATTTAAGTATTTTATCCTAACTTTTGTTCAAAACTATGAATGCCACCTTTTTATTAACCTATCAAAATATACAAGAGATTTTGGCCACCAATCATTTAAATTATGGTCTTATTTGGCCTCTTTTCAAGGCAAGTTATTATGAAAATGAGTTGATTTTCATACACAGCTTAGCTTTTCCATAACTATTTTGGACTAAAATTTCCAAGTCAAGTAATGCTAGAAATGTATTTAGCATTACTTTGATGGCATTTACTGCTTCGTTGCATAAATTTGGTTGAAACATTTTTGTAATGTAAGCATTTAAAAATGATGCTGGTGGCAATGTGTCTAATAGACACGTTTGTTGTCTGCTGTCTGTAGACGTGTTTGGTGTCAGCTCGTTAGTGCTTTAGGTTAGGATATAATCTTGTGAATTCAAGAGTCTCATGCTACTGCTATTTCCTCACTACTATTGATTGCTTAAGCTACTATTTCCTAGCTATTGCAGATTCCTTTTCCTGTACTTAGGTATTGGCTATAAGCCATTTAGAATAACCAAGATCTATTAATTTCATACTGCAACCGTCCAGAACAAACCAAACACAGATAGTACTGTGCATTGATGCAAGATGCGTCCGAATGAATCAAGATGCGGCTGAATGTTTGGGTAAACATGTGTTTGCTTAATTACGTTTCCATTCTAATATAATTAGTTGTAGGCTTCTTTGTTGAAAAATCTGGGAGATATCTGAAGTTATATAATTTTTAACTCCGAAGACACAATGCAATTTAAGGGTTTTACAACAAATTCAATATTTGATATTTGATTTTTTTGTATCAATAATTGTATGGTGTTAATTCACTTATTTATACCAATTGATTTAGTGGGATTGAGTTAACAACTCCAGATGCATTAATTCCATAAACTTGTATATTTATACCAATTGATTCAGTGGGATTGAGTTAACAACTCCAGATGCATTAATTCCATAAACTTGTATAAGCAGTAATTACAGTAATTACCTATCATGTGAACTCATATATGTACTCTTCAATATGTTAAAATTACAGTGAAAGGTGGATTGTATCGTGTACACCAAAGCACTAAGTGTAATTGGATGTGTGTTGGGCCATGACTCAAATATTTCAACGCCTAAAGAAGCAAACGAAACAATCAATTCTAAAATAATTTAGCAGCAAATGGAACAATAAATTCTAGCATTTGATTACTATATTGCGTACCTATGCTAAATGCAATATTTTGATGTCGTTCCTTCTGCAGCTCAGAACAGAATGTGGAGGTCTTAGTACTACATATAAACGTTATAGCTTATAGTTTGATCAACATATAAATCAAAACAACATGCCTAGACACCATGTGCAAAGTCGTAGCGTCTTAACCCCTCTTTTTACTCTTGTGTATGTCCTCTATCCCTTCCGGGAGAGTTGGTATTGCTCCCTCCTCGTTTATCTCTACCCCCTGAAGATCTGCTATTCTCTTTTCTTAAACTTTTTTCAGTGAATCCATCGGTAAGCTTGGAAAATACCATATCTGTGCAATCAAAAATTAAGCTAGATGAATTTTCAGTGATTCTCTATATTTCCGGGTTTTTCTGGTCTTGGAAGACCCTTTTTTTGGGTTCACCATGTTCTCTTTGTGCTGAGGTTACACTACTCGCTTCCCTAAGGGTTTATTGCATTGGACCAATAAATTCCATATCATAGAATTCAAATGGCTCCCCACCTTATTGCTGGCTCAATCTCAATTTGGATCTGCTCACCCCTGATTTATTAAGAGGGGAAAAACAAAAAACATAATCTCAATCTCGCCACTTCTTACCAAAAATATGGTTGAGATCCCACGACTTTCTTTTCTCTGCTAAATTGCTATCTACAAATCCAAAATTCAACATTTGTGTTCCATTTCTTACCTAAAAAATAGTCCCAAGGCTATCGACATTTAGACTTGCCCCAAATTAAGCAGTCCTGCAAAATTGTCGGGTGAATCTCACTTCTTAGAACAAACTGCCTTCAGAAACTATCTGGGCTAATAGAGGCAATGACTGAGAGTGCGAGGTGTTCATTCTCAAAGTGGAATGGATAATCATCACTTCACACCTTCTATGAGCTTGAGGTAATATTGCCTCCTCAATGATTCTATGAATTTAAATATCAATGAACACAAATTAGAAACCAAGTGTAAAGTTGGCCTGTTTAAATTGGTCTGTCTTTTTTATATCTCCTTTTGGTCTCACATCAAAGTCTAGTCTATTTCTGCCATAAGATCTCTAGAGCATGAAGAAGCATAGAATCAAGTAGTACAATAGTAGAGCTATTGAAATAATTTTGGTAGAGCACTTGAGCCACAACTCTAGATGGAAACCTGAACTATAGATAACTTGCACAAACATGCCGAGCACAAGAGGGCATCAGATAAATGGGACATGAGAGCTACTTAGAATGGTTAAGAAAAACTACGAAGCATAAGATGTAAGAGCACACATGATTTCTCCGGCACTCCAGATGGGGTTCAATACGAAGGAAAATATGGATCGTTTAGATGAGAATTCCATATGATCATTTAGATGAAGGAGAAGGCTACCTTAGCTACGCTTAGCAAAGTGTAATGAAACTCGACTACCTATGCAAACCATACAAAATGTCATTTAATTAGCAGGTGGCATAACATGCATAGAAGGCATGGTGGTCTCACTGATCTCAAGAACCTCTCGGAGTCATGTTAACACTTATCTATACAATAGTTGGCGATGTTAATTGATGCATGGATGCATGTGAGGAATCCCAATACTTTCCCAATAATCCAGAAAAAAAGTCCAAATATCAAGATTCTAATGCTTTCCAACCACATCTTTTATTATAGGTTCTGCCACGAATTTATTCGGGTGATTGTGTGATTAAATCATGCTTATTTTAAATTTCAATTAAATATTATTTTTCAGACAAGATTTATGGCTGCTAGTAGTGCCATCAAATTAAGCTTGATAGGAACGTCACTTGGCTTAGTTTAGTTTAGTTAGAGAGGCTAAATGTTCGAACTTAGAGGATTGAAGTACTACCTTGATTCACAAAGCATACAATGGAATTAGGTGTCCGAACTTTTCAGAGTTGGACTTGGATTTCCGAGTATATATTATAATTACGATAATGAAATGCAAGGTTATAGTTCGCATACTTTTCCTAAGAATCCTCTCACAAGCAGACTAGAGTGAAGGGACACTAACAAGCATAAGGATTTTTAGTTTGATTACTCCACAAAATGTGTATAGGTTCAGTCCATGTGAGCTGATACAACTCTGAAAATCTGTAGTGACCGTGATCATTTTTTATGCATCCAATTTTTTTTAGAGTAGTAATGCCATGTAGAAGATGGCAGATGGCTAAAAATATGCAGTGTCCGTGATAATTTTTGACACATTCAATGTGTTTTAGAGTAGTAATGCCTGACACTTGTTAATATATAATAATTTTCTTTATGAAGGCTGATCACATCACAAACCCATATAATATAATATGCCATTTCTATCAGTATCGACTCAAACAAGTTTCGAAATGTGCATGTGTCAGTCATGGAAACCGAGAAACACACATTGTTGTAACTTGTGTGTATGTTTTGTGCTTTTCTTCTTTCAAACATTTCAAAATAATATTGGCATATGCTAAAGCATTGTTAAAACACTACTTTGTCAAGTGGGGTCTCTCAATAATTGTTTTAAGAATATGCAGTCAAATCACTCAGTCAACGTGGTGGTATTCATCCCTTATCATTTTCCTCAAGATAATACGTGTTGGTTTTCTTTATGCATGGGTTGCAACCGTGTCTAGGGAGCCTGAATCCTCAAGTCAAGGTGCCGAGCGAAAACGATCTCAGACGTGCATTTTATAAAGAACAATCAGACGTACATTTTATAAAGAACAATTGTGTTTATATGGTGTCAAAAGCATAATTTCCATTGGGTTCCATACCTTTAATTTGGCTTTAACAAAATATATATCACTCATATAGTTGACATAACTAACTATAACTAATACACATTCTTGATTTGAAGCTTCAGCCAAAACTAGTTGACCCATGACATAGTTTCTAATTTAGAAGCTTCAGCCAAAAGCAGTTGACCCGGTTATATCACTAGCTATGATCTTTTGGAGAAACAAATCTATAGAGCTTGTTAACTATGTCTCTACACTATGAACTAATGACTTAGATCTTGAAGTGAAAGAACTGGGTTAACTCTTCTTTACACTATGAACACATGCTCCCTAAGCTGTAGATAGGGACTTGTTGCATTGACAACTTTCCTTGTTATATCTATATTTATACATGAATGCAAAGCATTATTTTATTAAACAAATATTTTGTGAGTAGTTTATTTGTTATGGGGGTTAGATTTTCCCATGGGCACTATGAGAATATGCTATACAATCTTTTAACAAATTTTATTTATTTTTCATTGTTAAAATCGTATTTTTATGTCCTGCGGTAGCAATATATATATGAACGCTTAGAACCTATTAATTTGACTGTCCGTTTTACTTTTTATTTTTTTTAACTATAGAGTTTTATATAGTTGTATTTTTATTTATTAAATTAATTTTTATTAAAATCATTTATTTGAAATGTGATTGGTTATAAAATGATGACGTTTGTTTTGGACTTAGTGCCCCAGGGGGAGGTGACACAATGTCATCAGCCAAGTCAATCAACGATAAGATGGGGAAGAGGTTAAAAATGATTTTATGTGGTTAAGTGTTTTGAGATGTTGATCTCGAGGTTGATTTTAAACCATTTTGGGGATTTGATTTGAATGATGCAAGCTTGTGATTGGTCGGCGAGAAAAATCATGGATTGAAAGGAGGTTAATCGTAGCCGTTCCTTGGCATGACACAAAAACCATCGAATAGATTGCCATGCCCCCATATTAAGCTAAATCCTTGTCACTATTTAAGCTCTCTATCACATAGAAAACTTGCAGTTTGACTTTTTTGGCTTTTTTGTGTAATCAATCGGGAGCAAGGGTTAAATTTGACGGGCACCCTTACCCATCAAGCAATTTTTATGTGACGGGTTTCTTTTGAAACTACCCTTCCTATGACGTTTAATATTTATGTTTACACGTCAAAAAAATGACGTTCATTATTTATTTTTACCCGTCAAAAAATAAGTAAGCCACCAATCACCCCTATTGAAAAGTACCAATGGCATTCATTCACAAAAATGAGTCAACTCTGAGTGACTTGGCCTAGACAAGCAACACTAGAGGTAATACAAAAGAGGGACTCTGCTGAGATAACTTTGAAGAAAATTCATGGAAAAACAGAAAGCCCAGACAGAATTATTTCCGGTTACTAAAAAAGATAAAAGGAATAACTAGATACCTTCCCCTTATCATCCAGGATGCCAATTTAAAATTAAAGAAGATATTAAGTGACATGGACAAGCTTCTGGGAGATAGACCAGTCTACATCGAGGAGGAGACTCCAGATTAACTATTAGGTAGGAATTTTAATGAAATTTTTTCTTGAAACACAATTTCTATATACAGAGATGGCCTACCTCTTTGTTTAGCTCCTCTTTC
>LPNX010892770.1:90514-196386 GCA_001517045.1 Pseudotsuga menziesii | reverse complement strand
ATTGTTGAGTTAACTGTCTGTTGACAAACCCTGTGGTTTGCTTCTCATTAAGACCAGCCTAGAAACGGTCTCTTGGAGACACATCCAGACCATGCTCTAGACGCCTTGTGCTATGTGATTAATGCTGAGCGGAGCCAATCTTGCGTACAACATACGACATATTTTGGCCCTTTATGCTCATGACTCATCCGTGATAACATCCGTTGAAGGCTCAACATTTTGTATTCCATAACCTACAACACCGAGGTCCAAAGAGGGCATTGAAATTCGATGTAAAGAAGTTGGTGTTTCGATTGGTCTCCCAGTGTACTTTGCAGCAATACCAGATAAATGATCCAACTGCAAGATGATGTCGAATGTACTATGAGTTTCTCGGCCTTTTTAAAAACCCACAAAAAAATCAAGCAGTTCCGGAAACTAGAGGTTGACATTGCTAAAATTACAATTTCCAAAACTGACGGATTCTCGCTTCGTCTGTCTTTTTTAGGAGTTTTGAAGATCGATTTAAACGACAACTACTCCCCATTTATTGACCAAGTGCTTCCTCTATCACCAGGTTAGACATACGTCGTGCTTCTTTTAAAAAAGTAGAAAAAAAAGTAGATAACAGGTTGATATGAGAGTTATCACTTCCATAGTGGAAGTGATAAACGGAAGCTTAGAAACAGTACAAGAAAGACATGATCCATTTGGTGATTCTATTACTCCAAGAGACTTGCTTATTTGATTTGGAACTCCTAATACAATAGATTTTGAAGTTCTTACTATTAAAATTCCACGCATCCAAAAAACTGAAAACCCTATTGTAAAATGTTTTACAACTAAAACACTAGCACCCAAATGTTTAAATTATGCTATTTATATTTCTATTGATTACCCTATGCTCAAGTGAATAAAGCTATAAACATATCCAGGGTCTGGAGCTTCTACAAAACAGGACATAATTCTCAAATCTAGAGAAGAGGGAAACTTGATCAGAGATATAACATGTTATGTATAACTTGTCCTTTTGTTTGAAACTTAAGATCCATAAATGGTATTGGTAATCCATCGCTATAAAATAGCGTGTGAAAGACAGTTGCACAGGTTAGCATATATCTATTAATACTACCATTTTTTTTTATGTGCACATATATGTAAATGAATGCAGCTGTAATTTTAATTTTGTCAAAGCATCCAACTATGTAAAATAGATCATAAATCAAGCTCTGGAAAGTAATATGAGCTAGAGTCCAGAGGAGGGACCTAATTTCAAAATTTGAAAGGTCTCTATATTGATGCAGGAAATGAAAGGAGTTTTTATTTTTAATAAGTGGTTTTTTTTTTCAGAATTTTTCCTTGGTTACTATTTTATCCTTATGGCTGTAAGGAATATTTTTGAAATAAATGTGAACGCTTCCCTTTTGGGGTCTAGTTTGTATTAGACAGAGAAAGAAACTGAGAAAGAAACTGTTTCAAGACAGTAGGGGGTCCATGCTTTTTGAGGTGTTCCAGGCAGTCAAATGTGTATTATGATCTCAAACTTATCGTCACTGAGATGGTGTCATTGAACAGAGTCAGAGAACCCTCAAGCCTCAGGAGAAATCGCCAGAATTGTTTCTTGTGAACATCTATAAATATATAGATATCCATTCCTTGCAATTCTTTTACAACCAAGGTTTGAAGGAAAAAGAGACCTTGACAGTCAAGGCAGCCTGGACTTACGAATTTTCTGTAGTCATGTTTCTCAAGGTCACTTGGTGTTGGTGTTCTTGCAAGATTCATTATCAATATAAGGACACCATTCAAAGGCAGTCCATTTGTTTTTTTGACTCTGAGATTCTGGGCCAGAAGAGGAGAATGAAGTAGCTACAGACATGCGGCTTCGATTGTGAATCATCCTTAAAATATAAGCCATAAAAATAAGCAATCTTGTGAAGGAGTTCCAAGAATTTCTTGAGGACCATCTGACGCAACAACAAAGCATGAGTCTCTAAGAAATTCTATATAGAGAGCTCAAGAGTCTTATAATTATCGTAATCTGGATTCATTGTGACACTCTAGAGAGCTCGAGTGATGTCATTTTAGACCATGATATGTAGTTGACGGTATAGACATGGTTAGGAGTCGTGGGTCATCCGTCGATATCTTGTATTCCTGCTAGTTTATCTTTATATAATTGTTTTTTAGTCTCTCTATGTTGTTCTTTTTTGATATACCATCTGGCTCCTCGAAGGAGGCAGGGAACAGTTTTATGAAATTGGTACAGAGTAGTGCAAAACGAGTGCAGAACAGAGTATCCATGGACACATACATCTGCAAAAAATCCATGAATTCGATGGCATAATGCTTACTTGGTTGAAGAAGGAAGCGGTTGCTGACCGGTATCCACTCTTAATCCGCCTGCCGCCTGCAACTGCACTCTCGGCCCGCGGCGACCTCCAGACCAGAGTAACCCTTTCAACGACCAAAGTTCAATCTTTCATTCATAGCTTCAACTTTCAAGCCTTCAGCTGGTGGCAGGTGCGGTTGGTAGAAATTAAATGGTAGAGTTAAATGCTCCCACGCCGGCGAGGACTCGAAAAATATGCGTGCACCGTGTATAATTCTAATTTCTAAGGCTTAAGCCCTCAATGCTCATTCACATTGCAGTCGAAATTGATTGACTTGGAAATATTTATTAATCTTATTTTTTAAACAATATAATTGTAAGAAGTCATCTCCAGGCTTTATGTGGGTGCCAGGTGGAACTTGGAAGAAATATTTATTAATCCTATTTTTTCAACAATATATTGTTAAGAAGTCATCTCGCAGCTTTATGTGTGTTACTGTGTAGAACTTAGAAGTGACGCCTTGAGAAGTCATCTTGATAGCTGGCCTTTACAACTGGTAATATATATATATATATATAAATTAGATACTGGCAAATTTTATAAATACCCGTCAAAACTACTACTGTTTTTAAAAAATGCCCTTCTTAGATGACCGGTTTTTTCCATATTCACCTTTTGACGGGTAAAAAACCTAAATACGGGTATACTCCCGTCAAATTTAACCCCGGTTCGGGAGAAAAGGGCGATATTGAGGAAATGAAGAGTTCAGGAAAGAGCAGCGGCAAGGGAGGAAGGAAGGGTGCAGGCTCGAGGAAGAATTTGAGTAGAATAGTGTAGGCTGGATTGCAGTTTTCGGTGGGAAGGATCGCCATATATCTTAAGAGGGGGCGGTGCTGCCATATACACTACTGCCATTTTGGAATATCTCACCGCTAAGGTGTTGGAATTGGCCGGCAACACTGCCCGGGACAACAAGAAAACTAGAATTATACCCCAACACATTCAGCTGGCGGTCAGGAACGATGATGAATTGGGAAAACTATTGGGCGAGGTGACCATTTCTAGCGGTAGAGTGCTGTCAAACATTCATCAAGTTCTCCTCCCCAAGAAGACCGCCGAGAAAGCGGAGAAGGGTTCTACGCAAAAGCCTCCCGAGTCTTCTTGTAAGTAAATAAATTCTTCACTCATCGGCTTCTTTGAGTCAATCGATAACCATGAATGGTGTTTTATTAACACCACCTCTTCTCGTCTAATCTATTTTTTGAAATGGCTAGAAGAGCTATTACTTGCTAATCATAATATAGATTGAGGCTTTTGTGGAAGTTCTTTACAAGAAAATAAGGAAACCCTAAAGTATGCAATCCGATTGAAACATAAACTGTCTGACTTGGAAAAAATTGATGATGTTCTAAATTTGTTTATTTATTTGTTGCAAGTAAGATATTTATGCTTTGAATCACATGCGATGGAGGTTAAAGTATCATTGACGTGGTTCGATCTGGCCAAAAATGGGGAAAACGAGGAAAATTGAGTTAAGAGTGTTTTTGGATTGGCGACGATGCAAATGCAGTTTTTATATGTAGATATTCCAAAGGTTTTTTTTTTTAATATTTCCATCAATGTTGTTATGCATTTTCCATTTAAAAGTATTTACAGGTTGATATTTCAAAGAAAGAAGATATTAGTCTTTTTTTTTCGATGAATGTTGTCATGCAACGTCCATTAATACGTCAAAAAAGGGGATAAATGTTTGCTGGTGAAATTGGAGTTCGATTAGTTGGGTAGTGCACCTTAGTCTAGCCATCCAATTCCACATCCTTTAGCATTATTTTGGCTAAGCTGAAAATGCGTGTCGTGGGGAAGGATAGCAGACTCGGACTGAGCTCTTGCAATTTTCAATATGAATTGTGAACCGTTTGTTTACTCTATTTTCCACTGTTCTTTTTTTTATAGATTGTTTATGAACCAACATAGTTGTATTTTATGTCTTGCGGTAGCTCGTGAAGAGAACCTTTTCTTTTAATTTTTTTAACTAGATAAAAAGGGTATTTTGCTTTGGTTTTGTAGTTTGCATCTCAGTGTTCAAAATTGTATTTACCTGAAGAGGAGGTTAGCTGTTCAGAATTCTATGGAAATATAATCTTACAACTTTATATGCCTTTGGGAAAGATAATTTTAACTTTTAATAACTTTACAGGCCTTTCGTGTTTTTTCAAAAAAATTAGTCTAAACGCAGAGATAAATGAAATTCTAAAACTATTGACTCTAACACTGCTGATAGGTAATAAGTTACGGCTAAACACCTGTACTAGGGTAAATAAATGTGCACAAATTCCAAAATTAAGTGGCATTATTAAAAAACTGAAGTATTTTATTTCTTAATTAAAATCTCTTTGGCATTATAAATTTCTTTTTGAAAGTTTTTTTATTTTCCAATTACCTGCTTTATTTTGACAATATGTTGCAAAACCAGATAAAATATCGATTCACAATTAATTACCCTTAAAAAAAAATCGATGGCTTGCATGAGAGACGCTTCTGTTTTAACTTGTCTTTTTACCAACTCTCGTTGGGCAAGAAATCTAGTATTTTTACCGTTGGCCAAGAAATCTAGTCTTTTTACTGTCATCCACAACCAGCTACATCACCCATCAAAGAGAAATGGCAAGCACAATGGTAGCCATTAAGACTTGACAGAAGAGAGGAGCAATTTGAAGGATTTTCCACTAAAGACTACACCATCGGTCTAGAAACAGAGTGCAACGTAATAGTAGGGAAACAATGAGTGAGTGTAGTTAAAATCCACGGTCAAGATGAACTGAAGATTGATCTATGCTCTCGAGTACACCCAAGCTTCTAAGGAAAGCAACTTAATAAATCCAGTGTTTAACTCGTATTAAACATGGATCTGTGCTTTGGGACTTATAAGGAACTGCAGCTTAATAAACCCAGGGAATCCATGGTTAAATGAAGGTTGAGATAGATTAAATATGAATCTGTGTTCTGGGGCTTAGAAAGAAGGCATCTTAAGTTGGGTATTTTCAAGAAAGCACATACAACCACACCACTCTAACCAGTTTATGGTTACATCATCGGACAAATTTATTTCAAGCTGATAAATACTGTAAAATATTATATTCTACATGTCAAAAGAGGTCTATAAGAGACTCGCTGACTGTGCTACTTAAAAGCATGGGAAAGCATGAATGAATGGATGATGCAAAAAAAATGTTGGATACTATGCAATACAATCAGCTCCTAGCTTGTGCAACAATTCTAGCGTAAATATTAAAGGAACCCTAACCTTGAACATATTTTAAGAGAGACACAATAGAAGAACCCTAAGCCTCGAATTTGAACAACCACAGATGAAAACAACATTGAACAGATATAATTTAATCAATAGAATCATCCAGGAATTAGAGACCTCCCACTTATAATAAACCAGTGGAAATTCAAGTGGATAAACTAAATACTAAACATCAAAAGAAAGAAATAGGAAGATTCAAAACATGGACTCATAGAATTGTCACCTTGTCCAAAATCCTGATAAATGGGATTTGATTACGGATCGACCAACTCATTGCAGAGGAAATGGGAAGGGATTTAGATGTTTATGTCAGGAGAGTTTTGAAAATTCAGTTTCCTTTATGCTTTTGAAAATATTTTATATTTGTATTTATTTGAGATGACGACGTCTGTCACTCTCTGACAGTTCAGGTGTCACTATACATAACCATGGATTTGTTTTTCCCCAAGCATATAATTAAAATGGTCATAAAATTCACCCTCATAACATATCACTTCAACCGTTTGTGTGCTTATCACATACCACATCTAAATAAATGCGGTTGTGTGTGTAGGCATGCTAAGAACATCTAACTTAATTCGTACGGAACTAAGAACTCAATTATTATCCATTAGCTTTATGTGCTTATTGAACAAGAAGCAACTCATATATTTGGCCATGGGCATGTACAGAACATGAGATCATCCTTTTAACATCTCAATTCATGTGCTTACGGAACTGCATTAACCTTCTATTTATTGTACTGTTCACGAACCACTCAATTAATGACTGAATCCATGAACCTTCTACCTTATCTTTTGTGAACCACTCAATTAATGCTTTTTGGTTATTGTCCATGTACTGCATGTTGTACACCTTCAATTTACTAGGCATATTGAAGGAAAATTACCACTTCAAGAACCATGAAGATTAGTTAATGAATTCTCTCATGGTGAATGGTAACATCCAATAAATCCCATGTTAACCCTTTCAAGGGTTGGTCCTTCATTAATCAACTCAGTTTATAAAGATGTTTTTGGAAGGGTAGGCCTTAGTCTAGAAAATAATATTCTAAAGCTCTTCTTTAAATGAACCCCTTAAGCCCTTTTTAAGGTATGTTCTTACCCTTTAAGCCATTTTTAAGGTATGTTCTTAAAAGCTTTTGTTTAGTCAAGCCACCATGAGGAAAAGGTTGAGAGATTGACTAAATTCATAATTAAATGATTGAATTAATTAGAGCTTCATTAAAAATTTGTTTAAAAACAAGCTTCACTAATGAGGAAAGGGTTGAGAGATTGACTAAGTTCATAATTCAATGATTGAATTAATTAGAGGTTGATTAAGAATTTGTTTGAAAACAAGCCTGTGGATTTGGTTGTTGTCTTTGATATGCACATGAGCATATAGGGATCAATGTTAAATGCACATTTTAGTCGTTAATATTCGTCACAAATTAAACAAATATTATGTCACACACTAATGGTATTGTGACCTAGTCAAATTGAGACCAATTTCAATCATGTGATATGTGAAAGATAACCATAGAAATAAACCAACTTGAAAAAATTCAAAATATACAATTTAGAGTTACATTTGTGACTCAAAAAATAAATAGGTTTAATACAGATATATCAAATATTAAAATTAAAGACTCACCTATAAGTGAACAAATTCAATGTTTTTGGCAAAGCAAACTTTTGTCATTACTTAATGCTTATTTGTTCCAAATTTTGATCCTATATGTTATCTCCCACTTATGAATCAATTTATTGTTCATTATAATTGTACGTCATCTTCAAATTATAAATTGCTTAGTAAAGTTTTATAATACAAATTCACGTGAATTCACTGAAACTACGAATTTAGAAAAAATCCTTACAAATTTTAGAACAATTTTCACACAAAATGAAGTGATCTTGTCCAATTATTAACTTTTTCAAACCAAAAATAATGAACTTGAGTATATACAACCTTGAGATGCATACAGATTCAAAATGAATTGTCATGTTTGAGGTTTCTTGCTTAGCTTTGTTCATCTTTAAGCTTCCAACCAACCACTTTATATTTTTATTGTAATTTTGTATTTGAATCAAATTTCAATTGAATCATAGATTCAAATTTTAATTCAAAGCTTCCGGATCAAAGAACATAAATTTATGTCTCCCATAAAAATCCATGTGATGCTCGAGGTTCTTTAATGGGAAATGAAAAAGAATAGACCAAAATCTCTTAATTGTTTATTTTTCAAAGTTTAGCCCTCAAAGTATAATTCAATTTTCTCCATAGTTAAAATCCAATCACCAACTAACCATAGTGCAATTTATTTATAATTAAATTTTTTATTTTGAAAATTTCAAAAAATCTAATTTACAATAGCGCAGCACATTGCCACCTCGTGGCTCTTGTTTAATATATGAATGGATGGATTTAACGTCTTCATAAATAGAATACTTTGTATTTTAACATGTTTTTGCTAAATTAACTATTTATGATTAGAAATGTTAATATTAAAAATTAGTTCTAAAGATTTGGCTTTTAATTAGAGAAGTTTTAAAATTGAGAATTGAATATTTCCTTTTTTATAGATATTGATTTGTTAATTTTATTACATTAATTATGTTGATAGATGTTTATATCTTAGAATTATGGGGTGGACTATTATCTATGTTTTTTTTATATATAAACGAGAATGAGAAAGTGTACAATCTAGATTGATTCTATAAGCATTGTTAAAAATTCATAATTAATGATTTCAAAAAAAAAAAGCTTAGTTAACATGTAAGAAGTACACTTAGTAATAGTTGGAAAAGTTAAACTTCAACTTAAACCTAGTAATTAAAACTGCAATCATGATGATACAACTATTCAATTACTAGATATAACAATTAGTTCAACTCCAATGATGATACTGTAACTTTAGCTTAACTTCAACTCCAATCATGACTTTTACTTGAACTGCAATCGCTGATATATTAACTTTTAAATTAACTATGAGATACAACTATTAGCTAAACTCCAATGATTCTAGAACTATTAGCTTGACTTCAACTCTAATTGTTGTTATATTGGATATCTATTAGATTGACTATTAGATAACTATTAGATTAAATCCAATCATGATATGTCTGTCGGTGTATCTCAAACATATTAAACATACTAATATGGTTGTTACTAGTCATATATGATATTTCTGTAGCAAAACCGAACATCTAAACTCTATGCTTTATTGAGATATTATCCCCTTTATGCTTTACTCTATGCTAAACATTATATTCATTACTATTTTAAAATTGTTTATAAGTATTGATGTGCGTGGCTTTAATTGCACTAGGAGTAGTGAGGTGCTTACAATCCAATATAGGGGAGATGTTGTCATGTTATGTAACGTACGTTCTCATGTAGGTTCATAACTTATAAAAAATAAAATGTAATTAAAAAATTTATTTCAGCTCATAAAATAAAAACCTTAAAACTGACATAGAATCATTTTAAACCCAGATCTATTAAGCATTGAGAGGGATCTAATTTCTTGAGGTATAAATTTTTTCTTGAAGTGTAAAAAGTTTAAGATAAAAAAAATTGCACCTCAAGAAATTGGATCCCTCGATGCTTAATAAATCTAGGTTTAAGATAAATCTATGTTGGTCCATATACATTCATGTAAAAAGGCCATATTCTATGCATTTTGTCTTCACCAAACTTTTGTTGATGTGCTTCCACTCATTTTCAACTCACAACAAACTCTTGTCGACCATGTATTTTGCATAAGGCTTGAACACATAAACTTCGACTATCTCACACATCATTAATGTAGAGAACTCTTGTCGACCAAGTATTATGCATACTCGAATATAGGACCTTCGGTTGTCTCAAACATCAAACATCATTATATTTGACTAGTTTTTTCCTATTAACATTCAAAATGGGGACTAGCCACCTCGTGGCCTTCATTAATTCATCTCCAATTTATACCTCAAAAATGTCAATGCATATTCAGAATGTAAAGAATTTAAAGAGTATAAGATCCGTGTTTAAATTATATTACAATTAAAAACTCATTAAAATATAAGATGTATTATATTTTGATGATAAGTGAAATATAACACATGCTGCTCAATAACAAGAGCTACAAGGTGGCAATGTCTTTGTAGAAGTATAGTTTTTTTAACAGAATTTAGATAATTGTTAGCTTCTATTTTTATATATGATGAACATTTTCTATACAAACCACTATGCAATCTCAATAAAAAAGCAAACAAAGTTGTCTGTACTCAAAGAAGAAAGCTTGGGATAATCCAATGTAAATACAAACTTATTGAAGCGACAATAAATCTTTAAATACTAGATCAAATCTCTGTAGAGATTCCCAAAACATTGATGTTGCTAGGAGATAAAAGTATTCTCCAAGATTTGTTATTGATTTATTACAATTTATGTATATCAATTGCCTAAAGATTATATTTATATCATGATTCTGATCATCTTTTGTTTTTAATAATATCATATTAAATTTTGTTGTGTGCATAAATGGATTGGGGATTTGAACAGTTGATGCCTAGGAAAGGAAAGACTTGTCTTTTGATTATTGAAAAATATGTTGAATACAAGAGTAAGATGCAGTAATCCAATTAAATATTTAATAAAAACCCTTCCATGTCAAACTTGTATATTATTGCGTCGAGAGGCGCTCTGCAGCCCAGTAGGGGGGAGATCATGTAACGTTACTAACATGTCGGCAAAAAATAATAGTGATAGTCAATATTATGGGAGAGATCTTGTAACGTTTGTAACATGTCGGCAAAAAATAATAGTGAGAGTGAATATTATGGGAGAGATTTTGTAACACAAAATAAAAAATAATATCACTTTAGTAAATTTATTTTTATTAATAAAAACTAAATTTTCTAATAGGCCAAAATAAATGTCGGCCACAAAAACAATCTAATATGGGGGAGATGTTGTAATCTTTCTACCTAACAAAACAATAAAAAAGTAAAAATTTAATTATCCATAAAAAAAATATGTGGGTCAAGAAGAAAACACAAAATTGAATTATCCACAAAAAAATTGTTGGCCTTGCACATGGTTTTAAAACCATGTGCAAGGCATTCTAAACAACCCATGGTTTTATTGTACATGGTTTATGAGGGCCTTGCAAATGGTTTTAAGACCATGTGCAAGGCCTTCTAAACAACCCATGATTGTAGGAGTGGGGGAAACAATGCAATGTTTGTTCCTAACAAAATAAAAAATACTATATGTCGGCCATAAATAATATTAAATATTAATAATAATAAAATTATATGTGGACCTTAAATAAAAAGATGTGTCTTTTGGTTTGAATCAAATCAATGTATACTTAAGAAGAGGTTTGCACCTCGAGAGATTTGATCCATCTCGGTGCTTGTTAGAGCCTAGGATTTGGATCTACGCTAGTCTTAGAACAACTAAATAATAGGAAATTACTAATTCCCTAATTTATTGCAACAAGTTGGAAATGTATGAGTATAATAATCCAAAGGATTTAGAGTATATGTTGGTTCTAGGGAAAGATAGGAATAATTTAGTTAGAATTCTGCCTAAGTATGAAAAGAGAGAAGTTGTGTAATAACGAAAAGGAGAGAGAAGTCGTGCAATAATGAGAAGGAACTGCGACAGAAGTAGTCATGGAAGGAAGTACAGGGTAGAAGAAGTAGTAAGGGAGAAATATACGACCAAGAAGGAACACAAGCAGACAAAGAAGAAAGAGTTAACGAAAGAAGCAGCCGAAGAGGAAGTCACGACATTAGATGAAGAGAGTTAGCGACAGGAGAGAGTTCCTGATAGAAGAGAGTCCGCGACGAAAGAGAAGCCGCACCAGAAGGAAATGATGTGACAATGAAGGATGCAACAGAGTTAACCATGTTAGAAGACGTGTAGTGGGATAACGACTGGAAAGCGACAATTCAAAAATATTTTGGGTACAAGGTCGACTAGATCTGGCGGAAGCCACACATTTGAAAGCATCTTTGTAAGTCAGATCGTTAGTGCCAACTAACATTTGTCGATAGAATATGAAAGACAACATGTTGGCTAACTATATGAAGTCGATTGAAAGTGCCATGTAAGAATCTATAAAAGGAGGAACCCAAGCTGTATGCGGTTTAGCTCCTGCTTAGTTAGCTCTGACTCATGTGTTAGCTTCTGTAAGTTGTGTGGTGTGTTAGTTTTCTAGTGTGTTAAGTCATAGAGAGGAGTTGAACAATCTACAACTGAGTGCGTAGAAGTGTAGAAAGGTTGAGTCGATCCAGGCTGTGTGAGGATCACCAGTAGAGTCAAGTAGAGAACGAGTAGCAGCTTAGTGCATAGATGATTATAGAGTCTACAACTTAGTGCGTAGATGAAAGGGTGCCATATATTTCTCATGCCAGATGAAGAGCACCTTTGTGGTTTTTCTTGGATGGGTTTCCAAATTAGATACTGTGTCAAACGTGTGAATGATGAATGTGCTTGAGTTGCATACATATGTTACTGTGAATGCATGTTTATGTATTTTTTTACGAATGAGTTTATATATATTTGTCGCACAGTTATCGTTGAATGTATCTATGTTGCATTGAATTTGTTTTTATAATACCTATCAAGGAAGAGTTGTATCACAACTTAATTGTGTATAATAAGTATAAATACCCCACCCATAATATTCTGTCGAGCACCTTGGTAGAATACTAAGGGACAAGAGATTCCCCACTCAACTGTGGAAACCTGGTTCTGGAAGTTACCCATAGAAATATATCTTGAGTGAGCCTTGATTTTTGGGCTGGTATCTTGGGATTTGTTGTGCGTAAAGGAGGTACTGAACCTGGTTCGAAGGAAAGTTACACCAACAAATGGTTTCGTTGCCCGGACTGTGAATCATTTTGGTGAGGGATATGTTGTGGCATCCGACTAAGGTTGAAATACAAGACTGGGTGGATTCCAAAGTAGTTGAGTTTGCATATTATAGAGTAAAGGATCTTGGTTGAATTCAACAGAGTGGTTGGGTTGATATATCTACACGGATATTCATGAGATTTTATTTTTTGAATTTTCTATTGTGTTACATGAGTGGTTGTCGAAGTTGGAAACCCGAGAAATAAATTTTCAAGGAGGAGAACCAACAGAGTGGAATCCTCAGTTGATTCAACGACTGAAAAGTGTGAGCAACCCTATGTCAAGGGTTGTTAATTTTTGGGTGGATAGCATTTTGCAAGGATATATTACTGATTTTGTTGTCAACACAATAACCTCATATAGTGAGGAAGAAAGAAATTTTTTCCCAAGTACCCTGCGAAAGATATTTGTCATCCTTGAAAACTTAGATAAAGATGCTCATATGTGACTGTTGAGAACCGTGTGTAGAAGGGTGGATGTCACATCAGAACGATATGAAAAATGGTACAAACTAAGTTGAGATGTTCCTTGGAGATAGAGAAACTGAACTACAGGCTGGATAATTGAGAAGTGGAAGAAGATTTTGGTCGGGAAAGAGAAGAAATATTGTCACATGAAGAGGAAGTTGTAGTATGACCAGAGGAGAAGACTACGAGCTTGCATTGCACGTGGATGAAGGCTCTTGCGATGAAGAACAAGAATATCATCCGATCTCCAAAGGAGGAGAAGAATCATAAGAATCAACATGAACTCCAATACCAAAACACGAGTACGGTACACCTACAACACCGTGCACATCATCAGAGGTAAGATCTAGAAAGTCGTCTCCAAGAAGAGTTGTCAATACTAGTAATACTAATGCTATGAATAGTGGACAAGGGAGTTCGACTACTCAAAAAATTTTCCCAAGTGTATCAGGAACCAACATAATGTTTGGAACCAACATTAAGTTATCGATATTTAATGGAAATGGGTTGGAAGACCTAGAGCAACATTGGTTTCTCTGTGAAGCTGTATGAACTGTGCGACAGATCCAAGATGAAGACATAAATAAAGCACAGATGGTCATAGATGATCCAGCATGCTCAATATCCACCAGCACAATTTTAACAACCATAATATCCTCAGCCACAATATCAACAAATCAGTATTTGCCGCAACAATACTACCCTCAACCTAGGGGGCTGGAAATTTTTGAGGACAACGAAAACAACAAGAACAACGAGGAGGATTTGGTTGAGGAAGAGGCCAAGTCATATGTTATAACCGTGGATAACCAAAACAATTTTCTTGATATTGTGCAAATCTTGTAAATGAATATTTATATTGTAAAGCATTTGATCATACCTTCGAACAATGTCCATAATTTATTGTGAAGTGGAAGGCTCAACTTGTGGGAAATCCCAACCCTGTGCAGAATCCCAATCTAAATTCCAATCAAAATATCCATATGATTTATGTTGATCCAAGTGAAGAAAACATTGTTGTCATCACAAGGGGAGGTGTTGTGACTGGAGCAGACCAGGGCACACAACATGGAAAACCATAGGTGCAACCAACGACACAAAAGAAAGTACTGTTTGATGTCAAGAAATAAAAGGAAGTATTCTTAGATGTTCGACCGAAATTGGTCCACACAAATCAATCTTCGAAATATGTACAAGTAAGAGAGATGCTAGAAAGGTTTGATCAAATAATCCAGAAGCAACTGACTAGAAAGGTTAGTAAGCTCAAATAATTTTTCAAAAGTTTCTTATCGCTAATCCATGATAAAGACGCTATCGTAGAATTGACAGTATTCATATAAGAGACTCCAGAAGGGTTGCGAATCAAAAGAATATTTAACCATGTCGGGAAAATATTACAAACTGGTTGCGAGTTGTGAATGACTGCACAAATAGGAGACTGACATGGATTATATCATTTTATATCTGGGATCTGATGTCAATATATTGACAAGGCATACATGGGAAATCATGAACAAGCTGCAACTGGATTTGTCTCCCATTCAATTAAGTCTAGCAAATCATTCAAAGGTTTTACCCATTGGCTGATTGACTCAAGTAACTGTTGAGGTAGAAGAACTGAGAACATATGCAAATTTTGAAGTGATCGAAATTTTCGATGATAGAAAACCATATCCTGCACTTTTGGGAATCAAATGGGAGATAGATAATCAGACCATCATAAATTTCAAGTGAAGAATATTTTCATTTGAAGGTTCAGAGACAAGGGTGGTCATGCCAATTGATTCGCTGGAAGGATAGAGATATGTCAAACCAGTAAAGAATGAAGGAAAATGTGATTACCTAGATCATATATATAACATTATGTCCTCTTGAGATGACTATATAAATCCAACAACTGATGGAAAGTTGAGATGGAGGACTGTTAGATCCTGTACATCTGATTTAGGTGAAGCATTAGAAAATTGACAGAATCGACTGCACAAAGTTTCCATGAGAAGATGCACATGAATTACAAGATCTGTGCGATGGGTAGGAGCTGAGGTAAGAGAGTTACCTACATATGAAGGTTTGCCTAACCTTCAATCTTTTAAAGCATAATTTGAAGCAAAAGTTACATAATTGCAACAATTGTATGCCTTGGACTTTGTGCTGAAAGCTACGCCGATTGGATGGTGGGGTAGACATAAAAAATCTATCTTTGAATGGCCGCAATGTAGAAGATTTTTGGAGACCAAATTTGGAGAAAAGATCAGTTATATTGGTTGCAAGTATACATGATTGAAAAATCCTATTGGAACATATTGAGCATTGTCGCATGACATGACAAAATTATCTGTGACAAGAATGGGTTCATCACTTCATAAATACAATGGACATGATACCAAGGAATTGGTATGCATATGTTGAACTACAACGAGGAACTCTTGAGTGGGAAGAAATAGCCAATAGTTTTACACATACATTTCAATGCAACACAACAATCCACCATTGGATGGAGTGATACAATGTGAAGGGAGAACCAGATGATGAATACCCACAGGACATAAAAATACCTGAGTCAGAAGGTATGCATGCAGTGGAGGGATTTGGTATTTCTAGTGACCAATTCCCGAGTCCACTCAAAATCAATAAAGTTAATATTGGATCGCCTAAATATCCAAAGTTCGCGAATATTGGAGATTATTGGGATGATGAAACTGTAGGAAATATCACTAATTTACTGCATGAGTTTTTAGGATCCATTCCCCACCATATTTTCGTAGATGAAGGGAATAGTAAGATATCTCGGTGAAATGAAAATACCTTTGAGGCCCGACGCAAAACCAGTCAAGCAGCGACCATACTGATTGAATCCATGATACAAAGAAAAAGTCAAGGACAAATTGGAGTGAATGTTAGAGGTAGGTGTTATATAACTTGTCGAGGAATCAAAATGGATTAGTCTGATAGTATTCTAGGATGAAAAGACCTCATGCGAAGTAAGAATTTGTGTCAACCTAAGAAAATTGAATGATGCTTGTTTACATGACCCGTTTTTTACTCCATTTACAGATGAAGTACTGGAGACTGTCGAAGGGAAGGAAATGTACTCATTCACTGATGGATTTTCTAGTTATTATCAGTTCCATATTGAAAAGGAAGTCCGACAAAAGACTAATTTTGTGATGGAGTGAGGATGTTTCCAATATATGGTAATGCCCTTTGGACTTGAGAATGCTACTGCAATTTTTTCCAGAATTGTGGTAGCTTCCTTTAAAGATTTCATAAACAAATTTCTTGAAGTCTATTTCAATGATTGAACAGTAATTGGGATCATAAAATACCATATTGAGAGTCTTAGAATGATGCTGGAACGTTGTCGCCAGTATCAAATTTCACTAAATTTGAAGAAATGTATCTTGTATGCCCCGTTTGGAATTATGTTGGGTCATGTGGTATGTCACAATGGAATGTTGGTTGAACTGACCAAAATTGTGATCAATCTTGATCTACCACCACCTACTACAATTAAACAGTTGACAGCAGCACTTGGACACATTGGATACTACATAAAAATTATCAAAGATATGCGGAGTTGACTGTTCCAATGGAAGAAAGATGTTAAGTTTCAATGGACAGAGAGTTGCCAAGACTGTTTGGACACATTGAAAAACAAGATGGTCACTGCGCCAATACTTGTATTTCCATACTAGTAAAAGGAGTTTCATGTTCATGTCGATGCATCATCTATCACGCTTGGCGTGGTGCTGGCGTAGCATGGTGAATGATCGATCAATCATCCCATTGCCTTCATTAGTAGGAAGTTATTGACCGCAGAGAAAGATTATACCACGACAGAAAGAGAATATTTGGAAATGGTATATGCGCTGCAGAAATTCAGACATTATTTGTTGGGTGGACATTTTAAGATGTACACTAACCATTCCGCATTGAAATACCTGGTTAATAATCTAGTGTTGGGGGGGATTACTATTGGACATTGGGTTTAAGTCTCCCCATGAGTTTCGTGACATGGACTAATCGCCTCCTGAGATCCTAACTCTGGGGATTGTGGCAGATATTAATACCTGCGGGTTTTGGTAAAACGACAATCGTGAGTTTAACAAATGGTATTAGAGTGTGACCTTCAACATAGGCCTAACAAGCTTGAAGGGAAATAGGGACACAATATGGAAGGATCAACAAAGCTCATTGAACATGAAGTTCCAATCTTGGAGAAATCAGATTATTTTGGATGGAGAAGTAAAATGAAAAGTTAATTGAAGCAATTTGGTGTTTGGTAAATAGTGGTTAATCCACCTAACCATCCCAGCAAGAAGACAAAGGAAACAATTGAGAAAGACAATAAAGTTGCATTGAATTTATTGATGGACGAACTCTCAAGGATCGACCTATCAAAGAAAGCATTGGAAAATACACTTCATCTAAGGATCTTTGGTTCAAGCTGGAAGAAGAACACCAAAATAGGAGTCAAGACAAAGAAAAAGAAGCAGAAGTCAAGGATGAAAAGAAAGAAGAAAATAAGGTACAAGATTTAGATATAAGTGAAGGTAAGTACTCTTCAATGATAATTTTGAATGTAATGATGAAGTTTTGTTGAAAGCGAATAATGCATTTACAAGAACTTTGTTAGATATTGTTCTTAGATTCAATTCAAGACTCAAGAATAAAATGTTGAGGTCATTAGAAAAATACAAAGAGAAGACAAAAGCTTTGCTAATGAAGTTAAAACTCAAGAACAAAGACTTGTAAGGTAAGATGCAAGATCAAAATGATGAAATCAATAAATTGAAGATTGGATTAGAAAAAGAGCAAGAAGAGATTGGTGTATAAGCAAGATGGGATAATACTAATCTAAATATCCAGTTGGAGGAAGCTAAAAGAATAGAAGATTTTATGAAGCTTTAGCTAGAAGAAAAAGAAAAGGAAAATCAGAGGCTTTAAATGGAAATTGTTGGTCTTAGAAAGAAAATTGAGAAGTCAAAAGATCATGTGAATTAAGTTCAATGAAAGTTCAGTCATCCTCGATGAAATTCTAAAGTGTCAAAGGGTTTCCTCTGACAATTCTGGCTTTGGGTTCAAGAAGGAAGAAGCCAAATTGAAAGAAGTCTTGTGGTCCCCCAAAACTCCTAAATATGGGTCCATCAAGGTTATTGATGCACCTGCACATGCCAACAAAGAAGTTGAAAATTCGAAAGTACCTCACGAATCTACTCCCACTCATCAAAGCCATTCATTTGAAAGAATAAGGACAACTCCAAGATGGAGCCAAACATCAAGGTATGAAAATAAATTTAATGGCTATTGTTATTCTTGTAATGGATTTGGTCACAGAGCTATGGATTGCGAATTCCAAGGAAGCAAACATACTAGAAGTCAAAGTGATCAAATAAGATGTTGGGTATGTGACAAAGTTGGACATGCTGCTGCTAGATGTTAGACTTTGAGATGCTTTACCTGTGGTAGTGTTGGCCATAAATCCCAGGTATGCACAAGATCAAGAATACAATTCATGAGAATCTTCTCATACCCATCAACAAGGAAGGTCAATGAATCTTGGAAGAAGAATGACATCAGCATATTTGAAGACCAAAGGATCAATGGTCATAGCGAAGTACATCCTAAGGTATGGGTAAGGAAAAACATAATGCTAGATCTAAATGAAGTGGATGTCAAGTGCACAAGTGAAGGTGGTTTCCATATGGAAAGCTACGTTTGATGTATTTTCAAAGACCATGGTATACCTTGAGCTCACTATTGGAGGATGAACTCAATTGGTAAATTATGGTCTCCCTAAGCACAGTAATAGGTCCAAGGATCATGGTCACAACTGGCATGGTGATAGGGGGAGAAAAAATACTCTCATGCGATTAAATGAACTCTCTCAAATTGAGACAAGTGAAATGAAGTGACACGATCAACATCGTTCAAGCATCAAGAGTGTGATAGGAGGATATTGGTTGATCGGGTGCAAGACTGGATATGTTGTACTTATTGGTGCATCTTGAATAATGCAGGATCAGTCTTTGAAGTCTTGACTCTGACCCAGGATGCCAAAGGAAGTTAAAGCCTTAATTTTGTGATCAAGCACTAAAATTAAGGCATACAAAGACAAGGCTAGCCATTAAAGCTATGATCTTTAAATATGAAGACAAATTGTAGTTTGACCAAGCTCTATCTTGATGACTGATTTTGCAAAGATGGAAGAAAAATGTGAATGATGAATGCCTTAGCCAACTGAAAAATTTGGCCTATTTTAGAGCAGAGATATAGGGACAAAACAATAACAATACCATGGTCAAGATAATATAACTAAGGTTGATGGAAACAACAACAAAACATGATGACCAAATTGAAACTGTAAGCATCTCATGAAATATTATGGGTTCAACATACTATTGTTGATGAAGTGTTGATAAAGTGATAGCCTTTGAAGCAACATATTGAATATGATGACAACCTATAGCATTTAATTTATTATGAAGAAGTTTCTATGCTTAATTTTTCTCTAAACTTGGGCCACAGGAGGATAGTGATATTTGGCAGCCTAGGACCAGAAACAACAAGCTCTGAATTAGACAGAACAAATGAGGGTTCATGCAACATTTGTATCTAATGATCTTGACACTCTTCAATGTTTTGATTATATGCTAGTGCAAAATTCACAAAAAAATACATTTTGACCTGAATTGACTAAAAGGAAGCTAGGGAATTTTTTTTCCCCATTTAGACTTTTGACACATACTGTTGTAGAAGATGCAACTTTGACATTAATGAAACTATCAGATGAAGACTGTTAAGCCATAATCATTTAAATATATCCAAATACAATCTCAACAATATGCTCAAGGTATATATGTATGTCTTGAAATACCTATACTAAGGAAGCATGTACACAATTAGTTTCGGGGAGCAGTCAAGTATACATAGCTAAATCTGAAGATTGAAGGATATACTCTCTAAATTATTCTTTGCTGCCACATTTTCTCAAGTTCATGGTCATTTATAGAAATGTTTTCAGACATATATAAAGGCATTCCAAGAAGCTACAACATAAGATATAAAGTTTAATTCTGCCTAAGACATCTGAAGGCACCATTTGTCTCCCTTGATCACAGAGTTGAGATAGCTCAAGATCAAGAATTTTTTTTAATGAACTTGAAAGAGACAGTTGAACTGACTTGACAGCCATAACAATGAGTAAGGTCTCAAGGGGAGCATGTAATGTTTAAACATTAAACAACTTCAATAGAATATATGAAAGGGGGAGAAGAAATTTCAGCGTGATCTTAGTAAGTCTTCAAAAAGACATTCTTGATGTTTTGGCCCTTTGTCATTAATGTCAAAGGGGGAGAGAAACTAAAGTTTCCATCAATGACAAAGGGGGAGATTGATGAATATGATTGTCATTGATGACAATACATTAATGACAAAGGACAATGAGTTGAATTCAAGGGCAAGGTCAATGACAAAGGATAATGACATGTATAATACACATGGAGAGAAGCAAGCATGCACAACGAAGGTTGATGACAATGCAAAATATGACGATAGAAAAGCATGACAAGTGTAGGAAAGCATGGAAGAATTGATGGCATGGCAAAGAGTGAAAAATGGTAGCTTAGGCATTGGAAGCCATGATGGCATGAATGGACAAATGACCCATTCAGTGGTCATTTGTTGGTTTGATGAAGTCATGAACATACCTTGATACGTTGAATTGACATGGGTTTGAAGTCCATAAAAAGACATGTGATCAATGACAAAATGACACCTTGAAAGAGACTTTGAAAGTTTGGCATATGGAAGCCTGCTAATGATTATGAACAATATGGCTATGGTAAGATGGTCATTGGAGTATAGAGTTAACACACAGTAAAACAAGAATCAAAGACCAAATATATTGAATTCAAACTCAAATTAAAAACATGAAAAATCCACATATATCTGTAGTGAATTCGACCCTAGATTAATATAAACTATCTCTAAGTATGTCGGCTCAAAATTCAATTTAAATAAAAATAAAAATATTTTTATGATAGGTCTGCTCTGATAAATTGAAGGAAAATGTATATAAATAACCTATCAAACGTCCTCATTTTTTATAAGAATATTTTGGACAGATCTCTGAGGATTTTCATATTTATAGCAGCAGATTGCGTTTTTTTTTTGGTGAGGCAGCATACCTAAGAAAACAACAGCAGAGAAAAAGTTGCAGACCTGAATTTTCAGTGTTACAATTTTCTTCTAGGTATGTTATGACAGATATTGACCTTCGTTGGTATGACTGAGGCAGCATACACTATGATTTTCGGATGGTTGACTGAGGTAGCAGTAGGATCAGTCAACGAATTATTTTTGCAGTAGTCAAATTTAATTGGAGTAGTCCCGAATTTTTCCATATACAGACCCAAGATTGCGATAGCATTGTGAAGTTTTTACAATGGATTGTGACAACCACAAGTTAGACTTCAGTCAAGTTTTTAAAGTGTTCCTCTCTCTCTGATTTCAAGTAACCTCAGTGCCAAAAGGTCTGATCCATGTGAAGGAAGCCACAGATACTGGGAGGAAGTTTGAACCAAGTGTATACTCTTGCGTCCACAAAATATATTTGCTAAACTTTGATGGTTTAATATCAGTCATGCCTCATAGGTTTAAATATTTCTAATACATGCAAGCTATTGAAGAATGAAAGCCACAGTTGATGGAGGTAATCACAGACCACAATAGAACATAAGTTCAAACTGCTACAAGTTTCTCTGCGATCTTCTTCTGGATATAGGTAGCTATAGTATGACTATGGACTGACTGAATCTGAATGAATCTAAAGGTGTAACATCTATGAGTTCTTAGAGAAAACCTTAGAGATATATCTCATTATACAAGCATCAAGTTGAAAGTATGTTTTAGCACTGAAAAGATAACAAATATAATTTTGGGAATCTAAAGGGCACCTTAATATTGAAGCTCTATAGCTTGGGTTACAAGATATAATAAAAGGTAGAAACAAAGTATGTCAATCCGATGGATTGAAGAAAATGACAGTGGATGAACTTGATAGAGATAATTGAGTTGACATGAAAGTGATAGCCTCTAAAGTGGGTGGTGATATGACCAATGATAAATGATGATAATGATGAGGTGGCAGCGATACCTTCAGCAGAAGACATGACTAATATGTGATAGTAAGGGAAGATTGATCAAAAGTGATGTGACAAGAATCATTGTGTATTAACTTCAAGTTAGGTCTTGTAACTATTTTCTTAGTAGGATCTAACAAAAAACTAGGCAGTGTCCTAGATAAGGAGTTGGTTCTCTTTGTTTCAGTAAGTGCTGAATTGCCTCACGGTCGCAGCCATTTGAAATACAAATTACAAATATTTTATCTTGTGTCTCTTGTGCAATGTGTTGATGATTATATTTTTACCTTGATGAATGATTAATGATATAGGTTATTGATGAATATGATAATGTAGTAAATGTTTGAATGAAGATATGAGTTTTTGATTGAAGTTGAAATTTGGATTAAGTGTAAGTTCACCGATTCACCCCCCCTCTCGATGAACCATTGTGTCTAAAAAATGGTAGCATAGCAATAGGTCAAGGGTTTGAAACTCCCCTGGCTCACATTGTGGGGGATATTGTTGGACATTGGGTAAAAGGATCCCCGTGATTTTCGTGACATGGAATAATCACCTCCCAAGATCCTAACTCTAGCAATTGTGGAAAAGATTAATACCTGTGGGTTTTGGTCAAACGACAACTGTGAGTCCAATAGGGAGATTTGTCAATGGATTCTTCTCTTTCAGGAATTTGATTTTGAAGTAATTGTTAAGCCTGGTCGATTGAATTTGGGACCATACCATCTTTCAAGGATAGAAAGTGGTTAAGAGACTAGTAACCTGGATGACAATATCCTTGATGCACAACTGTTTGCGATAACCATGTTTGATGATCATTATATATATATCATAAAATTATTGAGTACGGGTTATACGCCAACTGAATTCACCATTACATAAAATAAATAGTTGGTTGTGTGAGTTGCGTATTTCCAGTTGATCGTTGGATAATTGTATAAAATGGGTCCTAATGAGATTCTTCGTCGCTACATTTTGGAGCATGAGCGACCGTTGATATTAAATGAAGCACATGGTGTTGTAGCAGGAGGCCACTATACAATAAAAGCTATGGTGCATAAGATTTTGTAGGAGGGATTATAGTGCCCCACCATGCATGCAGATGCCCGAGATCATTGTCATAGTTGTGATGTCTATCAAAGGACTGGAAAGCTATTGCGATGTAGAGAATATCCATTAGTACCTCAAATAACATTGCAGGCATTTGATAAAAGGAAATTGATTTTGTGGGTCCTATCAGTCCGACAGGAAAGTGCACTGGTTCTCGATATATTATTACCGTGACCGATTACCTGACCATATGGGAGGAAGCATCGCCAGTAAAGGATTGTACTGTTGTGACTGCTGCGAAGTTTTTATTTGAGAATGTCGTGACACCATTTGGATTCCCAAATATTTTCATAAGTGATCAAGGTGCACACTTTGTCAACCAGTCGATTGCATAAATCATGAAGGAATTCTAGATACAGCATAGAAGGACAACACCTTATCACCCTTAATCAAATAGAGTTGTCGAATCATTTAACAAAATTATGGAAAACACATTGAAAAATATTTGTAATTCCCAAAGAGATGATTGGGATAAAAAAAAATCAGTGGTATTATGGGCATATCACACGACTTGTAAGAAATTGACAGGCTAAAATCCATTTCATTCCATGTATGGACAGGAATTCGTGATGCCAATGGAGTATTTTGTCTCAAGCTTAATAATTGTTGTGATCACATCAATGATAGATGTCGATGTTGTCGAAGAAATATTGTCGCAACTTGTGCAGCTAGAAGAAGAACGTTTTGTCGCAAGATTTCATCAAAATGTTTAAAAACAAAGGCAAAAAGCATGGCATGATCAACACATTAAGAGAAAGAACTTTGAGGTTGAACGACCTGTTCTTATGTATGATTTTTTTTTCAAGAATCTAAGAAAGTTGAGAACACATTGGTTAGGACCGTATATCGTCACGAAGATCACTGAATGAGGAGTAGTGAAATTGCAAAAGTTAGATGGAACAAAAGTCCAAGGACTGGTGAATGGAAGTCGACTGAAGCCCTATCTTGATAGAAGCGACTTGGTCGCATCAAAATAAAAAAGAAAGCAAGAGGGGAAAATTTTTCTTGGTTGCAAACTACTAGTTTGTCACTGTAAAAGTGAAGTCTCGTAGACTCAATGTCTGGTGAAAACCATAAATTCAGGTCAAATAAACTTACTCTATCGCAAGAAAAGAAGTTTTTTCAATGGAGGAAAAAGGTCGCAAGGAGTGCGGCATTGCCGCAAGAAATACATAAGTCACATATATGACAGCTGGATGTCATTGATTTGGAAAGTCCGAGGGAATTTGGCCACATGCTTTATGGTCACATCTGTCTTTATGGCAATAAATACCACTTGATCTTCTAGCTAATCAGTGACGTGCATATACATTTCTTTAATTATTTGGACGATTCACCCATGTGACTAAAAGGAAAAAAATTCTTTCTATTGATTTCTTGTGCGTGTGAAGAACGTCTGAAGAGAAAACCATTGCATGCTATCAAAATTCATGCCCAAGTTCATTTAATTCTGTTTGCATGAGAGAAGAGCGATTGTTGTCTTCAAATTCAAGAGTCGAAGCAAATTGCTCATAGCATGGTCATTTCGATATCTAGTGCTAGTAGAATTGTTCAATAAGAAGTTGTGATTGCATCACCTAGACCAATCATAGAAGATACTGCAGGATATGACCCACCACAGCAGCACACTTCTCTAGTTTCTGAGCAATTTCCAGTCTCTCCATTTAGGACATCTAGAAAATCAAGTGCAGACCTCCCAGGTTCATCAAGTACTTCATGGGGAAAACACACATGAAATAGGAAGTGAAAATAAAAGGCAACACCACCACCAACACCACCATCAACACCTGAGGGGGAAGAAGACTCCGAAAACAGAAATTTGTTTCCACCATATATCCCACCAAGACACTCATATGCACTAAAGGTAAAAATTCCAACCAAGTCACGCGCCCCACTGGTAACACCCACAGTGCCAAAAGGATCCAAGGTGCTGAAGAACATTCTACCGAACCTGCAAAAGTTATCCTTCACTAAACACGATACGAAGAAATAAAAATATTTTGACAGGAAGAACTATATGTTAACTATGCAGGACACACCAGATTCTCCAAAGCACTTGGTTCCAATGGAATGGGTGAGAAGACTGGAATAGTATAGACTGTTATCATCACTATACATGCCACACTTAAGCCAAAGCACAGAAGTGAATACCTTTTTCTGAAAGTTTCTAGTATCATTTCATGGAGGATTCCTTTGGCTAGATGAAGTACATTCTATGGATGTCGATCTCATCGCAGTGATAACAAGCCTCCCGCTGGTAGGTATAGATCTAGCACAATATTTACAGAAAGACCAGGACATAGTGGTGACACCAAGGGTTAAGGACAAGTATGACTTGACTAGGGTCAACAGAGGGTTCCTAATCTATTCCATTAATGACTATGCCGTTTGATTTGTTGTGAAGCTATTGGCCTAGAAAATGTTCCACAAGATGCAATCGAATCAATGTATTGTGGGTGTGGTTTCACTAGATGAACTCTGTGCGGAGGGAGTTCAGATTAATTGGTCACAATTCCTGTTGAATGAATTGCTCTAAGATGCATCTATGTCACGGGAAAATGGCAAACCTTTCCACTATTCCTGGTTGTTGATTTTGATTTCATTTGTTGTCTCGTCTAACCCACCAAACTACCAAGTCGTAGATATTTTGGTTCGCTAGAGGGGAGACAGATACCAGAATCTCTTGTTCACATAGAAAAATAAGGACAGGAAGCGTATACTAATATTGATTTTTTTATGCATGGAGAGGCCCTAAGGAATCAAGGAAAAAAACAGGAAAGACTTGCAGATGACATAGTTAAATAGTTTTGCTAAATTATTAAGTTTCAGATAGGTCCGCATCATGTTCTGATACAACCACGACAAGACCCAGAACGCCAATGGTTGGTGATGCAGTTTTTATTGACTAAAGAAAAAGTGGAAGCCATTGTCAAAGAATGGCCGAAAGAATGGTGTGTCCCTATTCTATATGACCAAATAGTAGATGATGACCTGGAACAAGACAAACCACAATCGCCACATCAGAAAGATCAAGAAGAGGACCCGTAGGAAGATGCGCAAGATATTGATTCCACCCATAGTGGCTCAAGCTAAAATCCCATGGATCCAACCGTAGGAGAGAAAAGGAACCAAGAAGAAACAAAGCAAGGGGAGTCTAAGAGAAATAAAAGAAAGGATGACAGTACTGTCAATACCGTCAGCATTGATGGGGAATATTTTACTGTTGTCAAGAATTTCTCACCTTACCGACATAAGTTGTTTCTCTGGTCTCAATGGTTCAGATCCAGAACAAATAGTTCACAACAAGGTTGGAAGACTTCTCCTACTACAGACACCTGGAATACGATCTATGATGGAATGATGTGGCTTTTCACCTATGGCAAAAGATCTCCAAGAAAATACCTGCATAAACTCATAAACACATAAGATCAAAAGTACCATAACATCATCTATAGATCTATATCGGTGACTAAGGAATCCAATAATAAACATGCAAGATTACACATAACTAGTATATGGGAAGGGACCCAACTTTGCATTGATAAATAATGAAAGATTTTACAACCTAAGCCTTAGTGTTGAAGCACTTCTCCACAAATCCGATGTCTTATCCCCAATAGCTCCAACTTGCTCCTCTATGCTCACTCTTAATGGATCAGGCAAAAATGTCAAAATGGCAGCAAGACTTTGCTCTCTCCTCAACCATGGGGTATGAGCTTGTTTTTATAGGCCTCAAATGGATAGAGATGGTTGATATTTTGGTGGGTGAGGTGGAGAGGAGATCCCAAAAGCATGGATCTCAAGCTCATCTGACCCACCTGAATAGGGATAAGGCTTGCCACAAATCTTTTGATCTAGAAGCTTCGTGAAGTCTCTCTCGTTTCACTTTTTACCAAGGGCACCGCTCCTGCTCCTTGATAACAGAGCGGTGCTAGGGCAGAACCGCTCTTCAAAAAAAGAATAAAGGTGGTGCCACCGCCTATCTTCAACACAACTCAAGCAATGCTGAGTAAGGTATCGCTCCTAGGCTTAAGGGTAGAAGTTGTGCTAGGTTTTTATATGCAAGCTTGACATCTGGACCAATGTTTTCACTTCAAGATTTGGGAATGAGGGAAAACATGGATATTTAGGATCTTATCACATGTTGATGACGAGATTTGGGTGTAACACAATTCCCCCCAAAGTATGAGGCTAGAGGGATACAATAGGAGAAAGCTTTGATAGAGCAAGTTATCACTTCGAGGGAAGAATCGGATTGATCAGAGATCAACATCAACCAGGCATCTGCAATACATCAATACTTTTGAATCATGAGAAAATGTGTCTTCACCATGGCTACAGACCAATACAAGGCAGAGCCATGGGAGAGATTAACAAACATGGCTACTAGAATAAAGCATAGATCAATGTGATAGAGGACTTAAACTTGGACATAGCTACCAGACATACAACGTAGATCTATGTCATACAGATGCAAATTTGATCATAGCCATGACCATACAAATGTGGATCCAAGCTGGTACTTCATACAATATACTCCATCGCAACCTGGGGAGAAAGCTATGAGTGCTTCCAAACAAACACCCAGGGTCTTCGTCTCATCTTCCAAAAAGTACGATTCTATCCATGTGATTACAATGATCTAAAGTATAACATCGTAGAAACCACTTGATTACCGGTCAATGATGTGAACCGTTAACAAGTGCGAGGGAGATCACCATTAATGTCAATGATTCCCAAGGTACCCTAGTACAATCTACCAAGTGTGACTAGATGATTTAATGTCGAACACTCAGTGGAATATTTCGATCCAAGGTCAATGATGTGAACCTATGCCGAAAGTGAGAGAATATGTCATTGAGGCATACAGATCTCAAGGTACTAAACTTGTTTCTAAGACTAATTCCCAGATGATGAGTTGATATCAACAAAAATAGTCTCGTCAAAGGAGCCCCATGATGAATCCCACATCGACAACATGAAACTCAGAACAAAGTTCTGGATTGTTGTAGATAATGTAACCACATGACTGACTCAAAAGTACTGACACAAAGGTTGTTTTAACTGCAGAGGTAAACTTCTCATTCCCTTTGAACATTGGGTAGAACGATAATAGACTTGGCAGCATGACTGGACCAGATGAACACACAATACAACAATGGACAATGCATTCTTTTGAAAAAATCAAAGGAGTGACATGACTCATGATCGACTTGTAAGTCAGCTGAATACCCAATTGACTAAATGATATGGAGACAAGTTGCATGTTCAAAGGTGACAAACAACTGCCATTTATTTGCAAAATGAACTGATTCCCTTCCCTTAATTTCCCCATCATGACTTATGAGTGCCTCTTTTCATTTTTACGAGTCCAAAGAGGGTAACAAACACTGGTTTTAGCTCGTCCAAAGACAAGTCCATTCTCATATATTTCACGAACCTGAGAAAGGAGGGGTTCGTTCCCTGAACAAGTCTCTCAGTGTTTAGTTTAACGAGTCCAATGAAATCAAACTCGGTATCGTTCATGTTTAGAGAGTCTGAACGAAGACAAAAGAAAACTCCAAAGGGTCCTTTTTCATATGATTTGGTCTCTAGGGCCCAAAAAAGTATAAAATAATACCCAAGAGAACTCTTCCAGTCATGATTGGCTAGAGTGTTCATTTTTTTGTATATAGTGCATCCGAACCAAAAAAGAGATAAACTACCATTGGAGAGACGACTCTTCAAATACTTTTACGATTATGAAGAAGACAAGTACTCGACAATATTTTCGTATTTAGCGATCCCGAAATGAGTTTAAAGGAGACTCCATTAACCTTTTTCATGTTTGAATCCAACGCACATAAAAGTGATAAAGTAATCTCAAACCACTTTTCATGTTTTAACCAGAGAACAAAAAATGAAAATTAAGCTCAACACCATCTTACTATTTTTAACAAGCTCGAAGATCAGTTGAAAGAATGCTCAAAGACTGGTTTCATTTTTACGCAAGCTAAAAACCAATGGGTAAACTATACTTGAAAAATCCCATTAACATGGTATACAAAGGTTGGAAGCTTTCCCACAGCATGATTGCTAGTGAACCTTACCCCTAGCATGGTTGCTAGGGGCTCAACATGCCCCCCAAACTTCGTTTCGTATGATGATTCTTCTTCCATACCCAACTTAAAAAAACTGGTTACTAATGCGAAAATGTTCACAAGGGGGGTAGGAAGAACGAGAATCAGGTAGGTGAAAAGAAGGTTCAATTTCTAACACTAAAGGGAAGACTCGACTCAAGGGAAGGGGATCTTTTTCATTTTTACACAAGCTTGAAACATAAGGTAACTATGTTTGGAGAAAACTGACATGATGGTCAAAAATTGACATGATGGTCAGGTGTTGTTTCATTTTTTAATGAGCTTGACACAGAATAAGAACTATGCTTAGAAGCATCTGTTTCATTTTTTAACGAGCTTGACACAGAATGGGAACTATGCTCATATTTGTTTTATTTTTATGCAAGTTTGAAACCAAAAGGGTAAAATTTTCTTGAAACAACCTATTTCATTTTTTAAAAAGCTTGAAACATAATATAAACTATGCTCAATGACATCCATTTCATTTTTTAACGAGCTTGACACGGAATGGGAACTATGCTCACAACACTTGTTTCATTTTTTAACGAGCTTGAAATAGAAATGGAACTATGCTCATGAAACATCTATTTCATTTTTCAACGAGCTTGACACAAAAAAAGAACTATGCTCGTGAAATATCTATTTCATTTTTTAACGAGCTTGACACAGAAAAAGAACTATTTTCGCAAACCTGCTCCTACCCAACATGATACCCAGAGGTTGGTAGGTTTCCCCCTTGCATAAAAGCTAGCGACTTAAATCTAGTATGATGTCCATAGACTAGAGCCATGCCCCCCATTTTACCTATGATGGGAAGAAGCTAACTATAAGGGGAAAGAGCCACAAGAACATGCAGGACATTCAAGGAAGTCTCATTACTAGGAATCACATGATAATCAGGTTTAACGAAGGAAAGATTATCAACGATCACAAACTTCCCATCATGGGGAAAATACATCACTCGAAAGAGTGTGGACACTACATCTTTCATGGCATAAACATTATCACGCCCAAGGAGCAGATTAAAATCTAAAGGACCTTGGACTACCATAACATCGATACAAACAGTTTTTCCTTCCAAAGTAATAGGCAACTGAGGAAGGATTCTTAAAGGCATTGTAGGTCTTTGATTAAAATCCAGTATCTGATTAGTAGCTGGCACAAGTAGAGGAGAACCTATGGATTTCCAAGCAGTAGAGGATAGAATGCTAACATAAGCCCCTTCATTGACGATAATGTGGAGTATACTCTTAGTGGTAATTCACATGAATATCTAGAAAGGAACTCTTGAATGAAGATGAGACTCTGTTAGGTTACTCCAGCCAAAGGAAATAACCTCATTACATGGAGAGGGTTCTGTCTAAATAGACAAAATTTCTTCTTGTCGAGAACAATCAGAACGAAGCATAAAAACTTCAGCAGGTTTTAGTTCACTCTCTACTGGAAGAGAAGAATAAGACGAAGAATTGGCCAAAGTGACTACTTCAGTCTTAACACTCTCTGATGAAAGAGTGGGATCAGGTGGAGATGACATCTACTCAAACACTTGGACTTCACTTTTCAAAAGAAGAGTGGGATCAACCACAGATAAATCTGAATTGACCACTTTAACTTCACTCTTCAAATGAAGAGTGGGATTGACTGCAGATGAAACTGAATTGAACGCTTAGTCAACCAATGGGGGTTCAAGAGACAAATTACGATAACCTATTGGAATCTATTGTTGACGAACAGTAATATCTTCCAACAAATTAGAAGATTCATCCATGCTTGGACAAAGAAAATTACGATGGATAGCCTTGCATATCAAACAAGGATACAAGATTTTACCTTTATGACATTTTACCAATGGGTCACTGGTTGAGGGAGTATCATCGACATGATGATCATAGGTTGATGACACAGATGGTTTGGACTTTTTAGACCACTCTTCTTGTACATGGGAGATATTAGGACACTCCTTAAGAAGGTGGCCCCCCTTGCAAAGCTTACAAGGGAACTTGGGTTTCTCGAGCGTTCTCTTAGAACAAGCACCATCAAGAGAAGATGGTTGCTGCTTTTTCTCTTTCTTATCCTTCTTATTTTTACCCTTCCCTTTTTTCTTCTTCTTATCCACCCAACTACCAACCATATAGATTTGGTAAAGGGAAGAAGAAAGGGACGAAGCCACTACCAGAGGAGATGGAGCAGGATTTGGTTGAGGTCTTTCCTCTCTCGGAGGAGAGGTGACATTTGAGACATTAGGTGTAACAAGAATTACCAGATTAAACAGCCAGACCGATAATCCTATAGTTAACCCAAGAAGACTTAGAGTGGCAATAAAGGGAAGACCAATACCTTCACTGGGAGGGAATACAAAAGGTACACCTTGGAAGGGGACCTCTTGAATGGTAGTCCCATATGGGGATTCCATCTCTAAAATTTCTAAGAAACCCCTAACTACCACGCACAAGCAAGCACCACTAAAACTAAAAGCAACAAGAAAACATGTGAAAGGAGTGGATAAGAGTCAGGAACCTCACAGGACAGGCCAAAAGGATAATTCAGATGGTTTGAGGACTCCTAAAAGGGTCTCCCGATATACGCTAGGTATGTGGGAGCTCAAATCCATAGTGGTGTTGTCTAATGCAAAATCGCTCGAAATGAGCCTTCCAATATACTACCGAGTACGTGAAGGACCTTTCGATATACCTCAAGGGTACATGAAAGGTCGTTCGATATACTAGATGTACGAGGAAGAACTGCAAGCCCTTGGGATACAATGTTGGAAAATAACAACAATTGCCACTCTTACCAACGCCAGAACATGTCATTAACCTAACACTCAAATTGCTAACATTTTTAATCTAGCACTAGCGTTAATTTTATCTTGTGCGGTTAGGTGGAACCATGGAGTGAAAACTTGAATTTGAAGAAGATGCACACTGATCTATATGATAATGCAAGTTTTCTTCTTCAATGAAATTCTACGTAAGAGAGGGAGAGAGATTTACTTTTCTTCCCAAAAATGCACACCCAAATGCAAATGTAATTCTATCTTTTCAAACGAAAAAGTAAAATATCAATGCACTTCATTAAACAATCTCTAAAGCAATTAAAAAACAGATTTAGAGAACATCTAACATAAATAAACCAATTAAAAAAGAGATTTACTTTTCTTCCCAAAAATGCACACCCAAATGCAAATGTAATTCTATCTTTTCAAACGAAAAAGTAAAATATCAATGCACTTCAAACAATCTCTAAAGCAATTAAAAAAGAGATCTAGAGAACATCTAACATAAATAAACCAAACATGTTTCCTATCTTTTCATGCTTGAAAATGACACATAAAAACTTGATGGAAATATGATTTCACTAACATTTCCAAACAAAATTAACTCTAATGCACGCAAAGCTGAAAACAAATATTTTTTCTTAGTGAAAGTAAGATCTAGAATTTCAAACAATCATACACAAAACAAGAAGAAAATCATTTAACACGCTTGTGAATAAAGAAAAGGAGGGAGAAAACTAAAACTTCTCTTTGGAATAGAAAAGGAAACAAAGAACCAATCTCTCCTACCAAGCACTGAAAAACTCAGCATGCAAAAGGAAACAAAAATCACCCCAAACAAAGAAAGACTCACAACCACATGGATCACTCACACATTCCAAGTCCAAAACAAATCAAAACCTACACATGAAAATGAAATGTATATTTTCCAATTCTAACGAATAAATATACAGAAAAGAGAAAGAGGTTTCAAGCAAAATAATGAATGAAAAATCCAATGCAAGAAACATAAACTCTCTCTGAATGCAAAAAGAATATAACAATCAAAGTGACTGCAGAAAGCCAAAAAAGTAAGCCAAAAAACACTCGAAAATCAAAAGGCAACAACCAAGTTTTGAAATGACAAAGGTGTGAAAAGACCTACCTGGCACCACTTTCAGAGGGTCACTAATAGAGTGGTTCTGCACGAGCACCACTTCCTGATTGTTGATCATAGGTGGTGTCACCGCTTCTTGCTAAATGAGTTCAGGTGGTAGCACTGCTTATTTTCCACTATGCATGAGCGGTTGCTTGCAAATGTCCAAAACACAATAAAGGTGAAAAAACAAAGTTAAATCTTGGCAAAATAGCATTAAAATGATGAATTAACAGTAATAAAGAGCATAGAAAATTAGGATGGCACAGATCTGAAGAGATCTGATGATATCAAACCAAAACCTAAGTAGGTTAGATGGTAGATCTGACTGAAATGATAAAAAGTTGGAGCTTGGATTCGGACAAGTGTTCGAAGACTAAGGAAGATCAGATTTGCTGAATCTCTTCCCCAGTGGAGTTGCCAGATTTGTGTCAGGAATTTCGCACCTTCTGCAGATAGAAGTTGTTCCTCTGGTCTAAATGGTTCGGATCCATAACAAATAGTTCACAACAAGGTTGGAAGACTTCTCCTAGAAACTATAGATACCCGGAATACCATCTCTGATGGAATGATGTGGCTCTTAACCTATGGTGAAAAATCTCCAAGAAAATACCTGCATAAACACATCAAACACAAAAGATCAAAAGTACCAGAACATCATCTATAGATCTATATCAGTGACTAAGGAATCCGATAATAAACATGCAAGATTACACATAACAAGTATATGGGAAGGAAACCAACTTTGCATTGATAAATAATGAAAGAGTTTACAACCTGTGCCTTAGTATTGATGCACTCCTCCACAAAACTGATGTCTTATCCACAATAGCTCCAACTTGCTCCTCTATGCTCACTCTTAATGGATCAGGCCAAAATGTCAAAATGGCAGCATGACTTTGCTCTCTCCTCAACCATGGGGTATGAGCCTATTTTTATGTTCCTTAAATGGATAGAGATGGTTGATATTTTGGTGGGTGAGGTGGATAGGAGATCCCCAAAGCATGGATCTCGAGCTCAATTGACCCAGGTGAATAGGGATAAGGCATGCCATGAAGCTTTTGATCTAGAAGCTTCGTGAAGTCTCTCTTTTTCACTTTTTACCAAGGGAATCGCTCCTACTCCTTGATGATAGAGCAGTACTAGGGAAGAACCACTCTTTAAACAAAGAATAAAGGTGGTGCCATTGCCTATATTTAACACAACATAGGCGGTGCTAAAGAAGGTACCACTCCTAGGCTTAAGGGTAGAAGCGGCACTAGGTTTTTATATACAAGCTTGACATCTGGATCAATGTTTTCACTTCAATATTTGGGAATGAGGGAAAACATTGATGTTTAGGATCTTATCACATGTTGACGACGAGATTTGGGTGTAACATTTACCCAGTTAACTGAAGTGCTGGCAGAAGTCGCAGAAACAGGATTTCATAAAATAGACAGGAGACCAACAGACCTAATAAGTAGTATTACTGATTTATCAAAAATTCTCTACACAACTATTCAATAGGTTAGAATTGCAGTAGATTATATGCCTCAAAGAACTGAGCTGCAAGATGTACCTAGCCCTTTCGAACAACAACAACTTGAGATGCCAATGCCAATTCCAAAATTAGAGCACAAGTATCAGGATAAGTACTTGATCTGGGAACCCCAGAATTCAATGATGTTTTAAAATCATAGGAAATATAACCATAGAATTTTCACAGATGCACATGATTGAGGTATATGCACTACATAATGTCGCAGTTGTAGAAATGAAAATAAGAGAAGGAGCCTTGATTACGCAAGCAAAGGTAGCAAACAAATGTGTTAATAATATGAAGAAAACAATGCAAGAGACAAAGAAAAAAGAAAAAACATGGGAATAAAAAATACTTAGGCTCGACTAGGCTATAAATCTTGCATGCAAAAAATTCACTGACGAAGGAATTACAGAAGACATGTTTGCAGAGGCCAAAGTCATTCGACTTGGAGAGATAGCGGACAACCTTCGTAAAAAGCTTGCAGATCTAGAAGCACGGATAAGACCAATTACACCCCCATAAGTGTTAAAGGAGCGAAGACAAGTAGAAACTAAAGCTGTAAAGAAGATATAAGAGGAAGAAGCATTATGTTCTAAGGTTGTCGACCAAATCTCTTAGGTTTGGGTAGCATTGATAGATGACGCCAAACTAGAGAAAGTCACAAAGGAGTTGCACATAGTTGAGGTCAGCATGAACCAAATGAAGAATGTGATGAGACAAATGCACTTAGCAGAAAAAATGGTTGATGACATAAATGAAGAAATTGCAGTGGGAGGTTAAATTGTTGCGCATGCGACAACATGAAAGAACTAAAAAAGTCACAGAAATGCAGGATGAAGCTGAAATAGTTACATACATTATTCAACCTGTACATCAGAAGGTGCGTAAAGCAATATAATCATTAGGAAAGGTAATGTCGGAACCTGTTAGTTTCAACCTTGTGGAGAAGTTGAAGAAGATAGAGGAATATGTGCGATAGGAGGCAAAGAAAGTGGTGAAAATCTTGCAAGATTTTCAAGGTAAAGTCGGCACAAGTCAAGAAATGGAAGAATGACTTTGTGTGGCTCGGGACGAGCATGAGGAATTCACCTTGTTTAGCAATATATTATCATGTTCATTCATAAAGGACGGTTTTTAATTGTGAAAAATAGGTCAATATATTGTAGGTATTGGGGGGAGGGGAATAGGTTATGGGGTATTTATAGGTATTGGGGGGTACAAAAAGGGGTTTCTAGTAAAAATAAGGAATATATTGTAAAAATAAGGTTTTTTTAATTGGAAATATGTATTGAGAGGGGGATTAACAAAATGGTTTTTGTAATTAATTATCAATATCTAGTGAAATTAGAGATATTATTTAATATCCCATGAACGAAGGCGCTATGACACGGTTTCACTAAATGAAGACCCCATGGGGACGAGCCACATGTGAGTGTTGGGGGCCTATTGGGCCTATGGAAATATAGGTATAATTCAGTTAGAATTCTTCACAAGTATGAAAAGAGAGAAGTCACACGAGAAGGAAAAGGAACTGCGATAGAAGTAGCCATGGAAGGAAGGACAGTGTAGAAGAAGTAGTAAGGGAGAAATATGCGACATAGAAGGAACAAAAGAATACAAAGAAGAAATAGCTAAGGAAAGAAGCAACCGAAGAGGAAGCTACAACAAAAGAAGAAGAGAGTTAGCAATAGGAGAGAGTTCGCAATAGAAGACAGTCTACGACAGAAGAGAAGTTGCGACAAAAGGAAAGGATGCGACTGAGTTAACCATGTCAGAAGGCGTGTAGTGGCGTAACAGTTGGAAAGCGACAGTTCAAAAAGATGTTGGTACGAGGTCGACTAGATTCAGCAGAAGCCACATGTATGAAATCATCTTTGTTAGTTGGTTCGTTAGATACTGACATGTGTCGATAGAATATGAAAGAAAACATGTTGGGTAACTGTATGAAGTCGGATGAAAGCAACATGTAAGAGTCTATTAAAGGAGGAAATCAAGTTGTATGCGGGTTAGATCCGACTCATGCGTTATATTTTGTAAGTTGCGTTGTATGTTAGTTTTCGAGTGTGTTGAGTCGTAAAGAGGAGTTGAAGAATATGCAGCTGAGTGCATAAAAGTGTAGAAATCTTGAGTCGATCCAGGCTGTGTGCAGACCACCAGTAAATTCAAGTAGAGAAAGAGTAGAGATAGAAGACCATAGAGCATGAGAGGAGGAAGAATTTTGTATAGATAAGAAAGATCTAGAACAAAGTATTCAACTTAGTGCGTAGACGAAAGGGTGCCATATATTTCTCATGCTAGATGAAGAGCGCCTTTATGGTTTTTCTCGGATGGGTTTCCACGTTAGATACCATGTCAAATGTGTGAATGATGAATGTTCTTGAGTCGCATATATATGTTACTATGAATGTGTGTTTATGTATTTGCTTACGAATGAGTTTATATGTATTTGTCGACTGTTATTGTTGAATGTATTTATGTTGCATTGGGTTTGTAGTTATAATAGTTGTCAAAGGATGAGTTGTATCGTAACTTAACTGTGTATAATAAGTATAAAGACCCCCCCTTCCCCCAACATCTTCGGTCGAGCACCTTGGTAGAATACCAAGGGACACAAAATTCCCCACCCAATTGTGGAAACCCGGTCCTGGCACTTACCCATAGAAAAATATCTTGGGTGAGACTGCATCTGCGTTGCAGGTGCTATCAATTGATCCTTGCTCTATTGGGCCGATATCCTGGGCTTTGTTGCATGCAAAGGAGCGACTAAACTTGGGTCGAAGGAAAGTTACACCAACAGTATATAAACACAATTGGTTGTTGGGTCATTGCAAGGAATCCAATATCTAATGGCACAAGCCCATGGGTTGTAATTTTCAATGAATTCAGCCAATAATGAGATCACAATCATCACCTAAAGAAATTTATCATTTGAACTCTAAGTAAATCGTAAGAAAAATACCAAGGCATTGCGAAATGAACGATCCATAAAGCCTTACTGCTTATACCACATAAATTATTTGGCATATTATAGAGTGCATTTAGTATAACCGTTAATGTAAATCAAAAGGAAATAGGATAGAAGATTCTTAACATGAAATATAAACAATATGAATTATGCTTAGGTACTAGTCCAGCTACTAAGGAAGCCATAACTTGAAGGAAATGGTCTAAAGCTCTGTGATTTGTTCCCCACATTTGAATTTCATTGCCTACTACACCCAACGACGAAATTCAACTAATACCATCTCTTAAGCTATTAAAAAAAAATCAGCATTAAAAAAAATTCACCATTATACAAAGAGTGAAGACAATATTATTGTTATGGAATTTACAAAGCTCTTTCAAGAAAATAAACCATGTAACATCTTTAACGAGTTAGACTTATTCTTTTGTTCAAATAGTAAAGGAGAACCAAACACTTAATCCATCTTCATTACAACAACGTTCTTTGCTATTGAACAAAGAACTACTTCGAATTGACAGGATTAAGTGAGGGAAAAAAACCCATTCTAATCTTGTATTTGAAAGCTCTATGAGAAAAACACTTGCAAGCGTTATGAGAAAAACATTATATATATATATATGTAAAAGTCCACCCGTAGGGTTGTGAAGAAATATCTAAGTCAAGAAAGACAATTTATTAATTCATAATTGTTCAACATATAGGGAGTTCAACTAAGAGAGAGGCTGCCACCATATATTCACCCATAACCTGCACAACACATAACCTAAGGGTTAACAACATACTAAAATAATATTATCATAAATAATAAAAATCCCCAAAATAAAAATCAAATTCAACCATAAAGTCAACTTCTCAAATCAGATTGAAGATAAAAATAGAAAATCTGAAATGATTAAATTAATTAAATCTAAGATAAAAATAGAAAATAAACCATACACAAAATGAGATTAAAACTCATTTTATACCGTTTTTAAAGGACACCTCCTTGTTAGGCCTCCACGTGAGCATTTCCATCTTGGCCTCCATTTTGGCCTCCACGTGAGCATTGACATGGTATGTTTATTTGTTGGATCTTACATAATACTTTTAATAATTAGATATTGAAAATATTTTCCAAAATATTCGTGTTAAATTCCTTCCCCATATATATTTATATTTGAAAATTTGCTTTTTTTTTAATAGGTATTTTAAATTCCTTCCCTTAACCCTCCAATCTCTATATAAACATCTTTTATTAAAAAATGTTAATTTTACCATTTTCAGATCTGATAATTATTTTCTTTGTGAATTTTATTTTATAAATTTTATGCGGCTGATTTTTCATAAAATAATTATACATGTAAAGATTCAACCATATGTTACACTTTAAATAAACTGAATGATTGATAAAAAAGAATGATGAATACAATACAATACATGGACCATTAAAATTGGTCTCATCGCGCCTTTTCAAATATAAAAGACACATCGTTTCTCTTTATTTAGATGCTTAATTAATTACTTATTATCGCATATTTTTACTATCGCCTCTCCCATGGTTTCATCAAACCATCGTACTCGCCTGTGGTATTTTATTTCTTTATCTTTTCATTTTCTCTTATTTATATTTTTTATATTTATTTATTTTCACATACACTCAACTTTTTCTTTAATGTAAGTAACGAGATCTAGAAACTTAGTCTTCATATCCTAAGAAGAATTTTCATGAACTTACTTCAAATGCATGTCCATCCATGTCAAAAGAGGTCTAGTGTGTATGCACCCACACTAGAGTTGATTTGACCATTCACATATGGGTGGCTAATCCATAAGAATGAGCAAGTCAAATCCACTCTATTATAACAAGGAATGTCAGTTCCAGGTCAACATGTGATGGGAAACCTAAGTCCTATACCACTTGATCAAGTACCAAGATTAAGTAGGACTATACCAGGGCTTCTCAAAACCAGGGAGTAGATATGCAACCATCCATGTTGTCTACCACTTGGACAAGCACCATGACCACGAATGACTACATCCATGGGCCTCACATAGACTAGTGAGTGAACCATCATCAGCCTCCATAGGTCAAATCACCATGACCCATCAAGCCAAGAACCATCGCTATGTCTAGGAGGATGTCTACTCGCAGGTGCCCCAAACATCAACACTCCCTCTGTGTGAGGGAGACATTCTCCACCACACGAAGCTTGTCTTTGAAGTATATAAAATTTTCCTTGGACATAGGCTTGGTTAGAGTGTATGCAATTTGCTCATTTATGTATATTTGTTGGAGTTCAACCTCCTTTTGCACCTGAGTATCCTACTTTGTTTGTACCCGGATACTCTACTTTGTTAAGAACATTTAATTTTTATTCATGGATCTCCCTGTGTTTGTAAATTATTCTCTCATATTGTTTTGATGACTCCCTCTTAATCTCCACTTGTTTGAGGAACTCTCCATCATTGGTATTTAAGTTATTTGGGTGAAGTTAGATATATCCAAGAATGCTTACTATCATATATGCTAGAATAAATACTATTTTCTTTAGTCTTCATCAACTTCATCAGACTTATCTTCTCTTTCCTTCTTTTGTGGTGGTAGTTCTTCAACATCAGCTATTGATGCATGGTGATTTCCCTTTCTTTCTTTCTTAGGACGTTTGTTAACAAAATGGCCAAAATTTTTGACAATTATAATACTTGATATGTGAAAGATCCTTTTGCTTATGTTCATGGGATAGAGAATGTATTTTCCCTTCGTTTTTATAAGGAAATTTCCTTCCTTTACCTTTCCTTGGTTGAGTTGTAATGGATAAATTTTCTTCATCTGGATATTTTCTAGAACCACTTCGAGGCATAATTTTTCCTTATTCTTGGACACAATTGAACCATCATCAATCAAGAGATGGTAGTGCATTCTTGGAACAAACACCCTGAATGAAAGGTTCCCATGAAGTGGGAAGATCATTGAGAGTTAATGAGACAAGCTCATTATCATCAAGTTTTTCTCCAATAGCTATGAGATGATCTCTTGTCCGAGTAATCTTCACAAAGTATGTAGAATAGTATCTACTTTGTCATCTTGATGTCACGAAGCATATTATTTAATGCTAACTTCTTGTTAGGATTATTGGTTTCAAATACACATGTCAAATCATGATACACTTCTTTAGTTGTCTTCAATTGTGCAATTTGTGGGATCAAGTGATATTTTACTGAGCCAACCATAATCCTTTATTCCATAGATTCATTTTTCTTTTGCTTAGCATTCTCATCATCATCTGTAATTTTCAGAATAGATTTGCTTACATCAACCTCATTTTCTTCCAAGATGAACTGTATCATGGTTTTCCAATATATGAAGTTCATAACATCGTCAATTCTGTCTTAAACTTCGAGCATGGTCACCATCTTGACCCTAGCACTCAACCTCAAATGCTTAATAGTTGCAAGTAAGACTATTCTGGTACAATGTTTAGGATTATGTGAGCCTAATATGTCTTTAAAACTAATGTTTGAAACCTTCAACTCTGATAGCATATCGATTTTACAACTTTTAGATCTTACAATTATTTCCCTTATGAATTTTATGAATATGATGCATCGGATTCTTCATAAAATATTTATAAACTGGAACATTCAAACATATGTTACACTTTAAATGAAATGAATGATTGATTAAGAAAAAGATGAACACAATACAATGCATGGACCATTTAAATAGGTGTCATCGTGCATTTTCAAATGTAAACGACACATCCTTTTAATCCCCATTTAGATACTTAATTAATTAATTATTATATCATAATTTTATTATCACCTCTCTCATGTTTTCATAAACAATGGTATTTGCTCATAGTATTTTATTTATTTATCTTTTCATTTCTTCTTATTTTTCTTATTTATATTTATCTATTTGTACATACCCTCAACTTATTCTCTAATGTATGTAACAAGATCTAGAGACTTCGTCTTCATATCCTAAGAAGGATTTCCATGGGCTTTCTTCACATGCACATCCATCCATTTCCAAAGAGATCTAGTGTGTGAGCACTCTCACTAGAGTAGACATGACCATTCCAACAGGGGTAGATAATCCCTATGAATGAGCAAGTCAAATCCACTCTATTATGTCAAGGAATACCGAAGCCATGTAGGTGTGTGATGGGAAACCAAAGTATTATACCACTTGATTAAGTACAACTATCAATAAAGACTATACCATGGCCTCCCAAAACTAGGGAATATATTTGCAAACATCCAAGCTTTCTACCACTTGACGAAGCACCACAACCAATAAATGATACATCCAGGGGCTTCACGTACACCAATGAGTGAACCATCATCATCCTTCATAGGTCAAACCACAATAACCCATCAATTCAAGCACCATAGCTACTCCTAGGAGGATGTCTGGTCATAGTTTCCCCCCAAACGTTAACGGAAAATACCTCCTTGCTCTCCCCTTAATATAAAACAATATATTGACTTGATTTTTCACAAATTTTGACCCTCCTTTATTAATATATTAGTCGAGTAAAGCCCACATGTAATGATGATGTACGATTTCCAAATTAAGATGATGCTGCATTTATTTTGTATCAGAAGGTTGACAAATAAATTTGCCTCTTTCACATTTGAACATGAGATCGAGAGATAAATAAGGTACATTTATTTTGTATCAGAAGGTTGATAAATAAATTTAAATTTGCCTCTTTCACATTTGAACATGAGATCGAGAGATAAATAAGGAACTTAGGTATAAATGACCACTTTTAATGGAAGTGGTGATATGAACAAATGGTATAAAGGATGGACAAATGAAAAAAGATGCCATAGAAATCACCCTTTTAAAAAAGGTATTGTTAGGGATGTTTAATTTAGCTTTCACTTGATCACATGATGATGAGTGGAATATGCATTACATGTTGTGACAAAATTTTCAAACTCAGACACATTACATTCCATAAATATTAAATAATGATTATTTACTAAAAAAATATACAATAAAATAAAAGTTAACTTTTTTTTCATCAAAAAATATATGGTTAGATTATATAATCCACTCAATTATTGCATAGGGGATTAATATGAGTATCATGCCACTTACGAGAATTAAACTTAGGTGGGAAGAGTAACAATAATTCCTACCAATCACCTTATGTGTAAGTTGCACTTATTCTAAAACAATGTCCGACCACTTTCATATATAATAAGTGCTTAGCCTAAAAATTCTACGATTTGGGTTGGAATGGACAAATTTTTCTGGTATGATTTTGAAAAAAATTGTTCGAAAAATTTCAAAATCCAAGTTACAATTGTCAAGTTCTAGAATTTTGGGTGCCTCGGAGGTTTCTGAGGATGCTAAATCCATTTCTACCAGCAAAATTGTGATTAAACAACAATTAAATTCTAATTTTGCAAAATAAAAATAAAAACGTGAGATTCTGACAAAAAATGATCGTCTGATCCAAAATGTCAAATTCTTAGACGACTTCTGTAATAAGTGTGACTTGTGTTAATTAATTTTTAGAAATGGTGTAAATATAGTATTGCTAGACAAATCATTTATGAAAATATAAATTCTTTTCTCCTTACAATCTTCATAAATTATTTTAGGTGGCATAGTTTTTTTTTCAATAAATTACTTATCACATTCAAAATTAAATTATAATTCATTACATCATAAATAAAAATATTTATAAAAAATGTAACATAAAAATATAAAAAGATGTCCATATTAATTAAAGATGTTCATATTAATTAAAAAATATAAGTTAAATATTATTTTTCATGAACTAAATATTTAAATTATGCCCTACAGTTAAAAAAATTCTGGATACTAGGGAATAGAATAGAGGAGTGACTCTTTTCATTTTTAATGAAAAAATTGACTCTTTTCATTGAAAAATGAGCTAAATATTTAAATTTTATTAAATATAATAATATTTATATTAAAGGTGATTCTTTTCATGGATAATGGATCAAATATTTATGTTTATATTTTTTTTAAGTTAAATTTATTTTTATTTTTTATTATATATATTTTGTTAATTATATTATATTTCATTAATTATATTATATTTCATTTTATTATATTTTAATATATATATTAAAAAACATTTTAATATATATATTAGAAAACATTTTGCTTTCTTTATTATATTAATATATACGTTTTATATTATATATTAATATATACGTTTTATGTATTCAAGTGGTGAAACTCTTTGTTATCTAATGATCTTAGGATACTTTTTGCTTGGAATGTCTTATTGTTTTGTATATTATTGTTGTTATTAATGGTAACGAGGATATAAAAATGAAAGTTATTAATATTAAAATATATGCTTATATTGTATTGTTGTTTTTTGAATTAGTAATATAATACAAGGATTGAAATATTTTTAAGTTAATATGTTTTTTTTGTTTAAGAATTTGAGGTGGATTATGGTTTATGTTTTTCTAGAATAATACGAGGATGAGACAAGTGTATGGTAGTAGTTCGAAAATCAAAATAAACAATTATATGTATATATATGTGGTAGGTGATGAATGGATAACTAGTGGTAGTTGATGCATGGATAACTATAAATGGATAGCCAACACTTCCTAGGAGATAACTAGAAGAATGTGAGAGATAGAAAACAAACGTAAAAAATAGTAGATGGTTGATAAAAGGATAACTCATAGCTGATGCATGAATGCATGGATAACATACAACTTAGGGTGTACTGGTAGTTGACCCATGGATAATATATAATTTCATGGTCCTTAACTTGTGGCCTATTGATATTCACCAACCACAAATTAAGTGGTTGCGCTAGATTGCTAGTATTACGTTGAGAAATATTTTTTATAGATGTGTGTTAACGGGGGCTAGAAAGCTTGCTCTCAATATGGAAAGGATATTGTGGGTGAAAAAAGGTCAATTTAATATGTAGCCTATTATGTCCTTGATACTTAACCTCGCTATTGAAAAATATTTTTTTGTGGAAGATTGTTCTTGGACACTATTATAAGATCCATCATCCACTTCATCATTAGAAATTTAACACATCTGGCTCTACAGATCAAACAAAAATGACAGAAATTAACATTTTGAGAGACAATCAACCAACATCATTGCTCCCATCAAGCTGGTTCAAGATGAATATTCATCCACACTTGCACAAAACTTAATTATTTTGCTAACGAATCTTTCTTTATATCATACAGAACCCTTCAAGATTTAGAAAAGAATCCTCAGAATCATAATGATTTGCGAAGTTTTTACACTTTCAAAATATTAACATGACTCCTTAATAATTTCCCTACATCAAACCACCTCACAATCCTATCTTTAACACTAATTTTAACCACATATACTTATTTCGAGGTTGATTTTTTTTTCCAGAATTCGAGTTCAACATAAACATATCAAACATTAGTAGAGACATTTCCTGAAAACTCTATGAATTAACAAGATCCTCAACACCATATCTCTAAATAAAGCATTCAATTTTTAAAATAAAATACACAGCTCTTCAGACATAGGGTTTTAATGGCTTTAAATATAGGACTTCCGAAATTTAAATATAGGACTCGTAGAATTTAAATATTTGAATGAAGGAATTGGGCGAAAAGAAACAACTGAAAAAGAGTAAGGTCTCAGATTCATACAGATTCATACATTTTTTAACTTGAAACCTTGAAATCCAAGGCCCATTAGAGAGAATTTGAGGTCAAAATGGGCCTCAAAAGGACCAAAATGTACTATAAAAATCAACCAATTACATTCTAGTAGATGACATCATCCCCTATGGTTGAGGTGGCATTGCATGAGTTAAGAATGCTTATTTGTCACATTTTCTATGGTGGATGAAAACCCATAGTTAACCAAGGTAGTGGTACAAGTACTTTTAAGTCATAAAGTGAAGTACTCACAATAAAAATCATTTCACATTTTCTCATAAAATAATATTATTGTTATTTTCAAGTAAAGTACCCACAANAAAACCCCTAACTCATAATATTTTAATATATCTTATATTTTTGTAGTACATCTCTTAGGAGGCCCATTTTTGACCTCAAATTCTCTCTAATGATTGTGTGTTTACTCGAAGCTAAAGCTCTGGATTTCTAAGGTCTCAATAGGTTTTCATTGTGCAGAGGGTCCATACTGAACAATGCATTATGAAGGAAAAATAAATGTGAAGCAATGAAATACAAAAGAAAAAATCGGTATCAGATCAAAGCATATTCCTTGCTATTGTGTTTCACAATTTGTTTTTTCTGTTGAAGTTAAAAAGGAAAAAAAAACATATAAATGATTTTACTACGGACCACTTATATGTCATGTCTGCAAAATTTTACTATGGAGCACTCTATTGGACTAGGCGATGCATGGCCTAAGTCATTTATTAAGTTCATGATAAATTATTAAGGGGGTGACGCGGGTCATAAAATTGTAAAGTTTGGTGTCCAATATTTATGAATAATGTGATATTAGACAAATTGGACAAAGAGAGAGCCTTGGAGAAGGAATCCTGGGTGTGGAAGGTATGACACATGGAAGGGATATCATAATGAAGGCATCTTGAGTGTGTAACTCACCACTAACTAAAAATAACTAAGAGGGGGTGCATTAGTGGAGGAGGGAGTCCAAGGGGATTGTAACTCCCACCAAATGAGGAAGAACTCCCACCAAATGAAGAAGAAAATCCTCAAATCAAGGCACATGTTAATAATGATATTTGATTGGCCAAAAATTGATAATGAAGGTGCATTAGAGAAGTGTAACTCACCAAGGAGGGTGCATGAGGAGGTAGGTGGGCCCAATGAGTGTAACTCCCACTAAACTAGGGAGGCATCTCCTAATTCAAATTTTAAGGAATATTAATGTATCTATGAGGCCAAAATAACATTAGGAGGGAAGTTAAGGTGTCCCAAAGAATCATTCTCTCATGAAAATAATATTTATTAATAATTTCAAGATAAAACTCTAGAAAAAGGGAAAATCCGAATAAAGGATTATAAAAGAAGGCGAGTGAGCCTACTGGGGAATTTTTGGCTATTGTTATTTATAAATTGGAGATCTCTTCTGTCCTTCAATATTTTGAGATGTTCCCCTTACATTTGTGATTGGTTTCAGTGGTGAAAGATTCCACCCTAGCTAGTATGAGAGGAGAGATCATCTAGATCTCTTCAATTGGGATTCATTGTCAACATTAAGAGATATCATCTAGATTTATCTATTGAGATTCAATGATTTTGGGAGTGTGTTTTTGTAGGTTAGAGGATTTGATAGTGTGTTTGGTATTTCTTAGTGGTGTTTTGGTAGTTTTGTTGTTGTGGGTGTTCTTAATAATGACCTAGTGTTGAAGGGGCCAAAATGGTGGTTTTGGTTTCGATGCCGGTGTGCATTTATGGGATGCGAGACCTATTCTATTGTGTCTGGAGCATCATTTATAGTGGGAAAAACTTTTTGTTTCACCAAGAAAGGTTTTTGGGTGACCGATATATGGCCATTTTACCGGTTCCACAATTTGGAGTTCTATTTCGAAACTTACTAGTTTGAGGAGGGGACACTAATGGGTGTTAAAATATTTCGTGGGCTGACATATTGACTGTATTAGATCAAAATTTGGTAATGGGATCACCTGAGAGTGCATATCTTCAATTTTAGGTCGAAATATTGCATTTGAGTACACAACATTGGGAGTTACCATTTTCTATCTCTTCTGTTCTATTCATTTTGATACATTCTTCATCTCCTATAGAAAGTTTATTTTATGCATTTGTAGGTTATGTAGAATCCATTAGTTCTCTCTATGTAATTATCAAATTAATGGTAAATATTTATAGTGATTCTCCCCATTTTGTTCTTAATATTCAAGCTATTGTTGATTTATTGTAGATATGTTAAAATGGTTGTTCCATCTGAATGCATTGCGTATCAAACTTCCATAAGAGTCCCTTGAAGTATGTTAGTGGGATATTTAGATTTATCTGGATGTGTTTATATAAATTTGAAGTTGTTTGAGTAAATTCGGGTTGCTTAGAGGTGTTTGGGAAGATTTGGAAATAAAGTCCTCTCTGTAGTGAAATCCAAGAAAAATTCATGTACTATGGGTGTAAACTTTCCTAAAAGATCCTCTCTGTAGTGAAATCCAAGAAAAATTCATGTACTATGGGCACAAACTTTCATAAAATATCCTTGATGTCCATTATTGAGTTGTTTGGTCTCATTTGGTGGTGTTAGGGTCAAGTTGGAGCTGTTAGGAAGGGGTTAAAGTTGACTAGTAGGTTGCACACAATGTGTTTGATGAAAATCCTGAACTAGAGTAAATAACATGTTATCAAGATTTATATCAAATTTATTGGGACGCCTTGCAATGGGTTGAAATTATATTTTATTGGATTCACATAATCGGGTCTTATATATATATACCTCTGTTGTTGTATTTGAACACCTCATAATCCTTCATAAGCCACTATTTGGGAAAAGTTGAACAAAAGTTGAAAATCAGCATAATTCTCTTGTAAAAATTGGAGTTAATATTCCTATTTTGTAACTGGGGATACTACATAATAACATGTTCCAATCCTTTCATTCTTTCTAGCAACGTTGATACCCTTGTAGTTATTATCTATATAATGTTATATATTGTCTTTCTATAACGACATATATATTTATGATGAGATTTTGTCCATGTTAATATACATCTTCTTCTCTCTTATCCTACACTTATTATTTATGTGATATTGCTAATTACAAGAACAATATGTTGTGATAAGTTTTGCTATAATGACGTATCTTTGTGTTGAGATCTCATTCCATATTAATATTCAACTTCTTTCTCTTTTATGTAATATTATCTATGTGAGATTTCAACCTGCATTAATTTTCCTCCACATTCTCTTAAGAGAAGGCCCAAATTAACATGCCCTACAATATACTCCCATTTATTTTGAGAAAATACCTAAATTTTCATTTCTTTTGTTTCCATCCCTTCCAAGGATGCCGGGGTGGATTAATACACCCATCCCTCCTTGAGGACAAAGTAAATTGGAATAGGTTTTTAAGAAAGCGCCCCAATCAGTCCAAAGTGCATTCCATGATAAATGGTATCAACATGATACATTTTGGTTTAGGCCAACATAAATGGGGAAATAGTTAGTTGGTGCACAACTTTAGTAGGGCTTGGCAAAGATATTGCAAATAGTAAAGGAATGGGTTGGGTAATTTCTTAGGATAGAGTATCGAGGGAAAGAGTATTAAGGGAAATGAAAAGCAAGGCCAAATAAAATGTAATCATTGCATGGCTGGGTATAATGAGAAAGGGAAATGGAAAATGTATTCACATGTTAGATTAAGGAAAATATTTCAGGGTCTGGAAATGAACAAATTAAAAAAAATTAGTTGAATATTGAAGGTTAGAAATGAATAATATAAGCATGAGTTTTGGGAAAAGTAGTCGTGAAGATTATAAGGGTTGAAGAAAATATGTTGTAATGAGGTTAGATAGGCATAGGGAAGGTCAAGATGAATATGAAGCAAGAGTTTGTAGAGAATATATATAGTTAGGGAGTGATTGTTTATGTTTTTAAGGGCTTAGGTTGATAGATTCCAAACTTGGGTAGGGATGATGCTCACATTGGAACATACCATGACATCTTTTTATGATTCATGACCTATCCTTCTCATTTTCATCAGACATATCATGGAGGATATTGTAGTTTGAAACTCTATGAATTTGGAATTTTCAACCACTTAAAATAATTGGAAAGGAAAATAACATTTTTAACCTAAAGTCCAACATTAATCATTTTGAATTAATGGAATTGCATATACCATATGTCAGTATTGCACAATACAATTGAATTAGGGGTATTCAAGGGTGACGAATCCGTTTATGCATTAAAAAACTATTTTATCACTCCAAAATTGCAAATTTTGCAAAGATTGCATAACAAAATTTTGGCAATTGTAAACCAAAAAAGTTCAAATTCGTAGAATGGTTTTCCTTTTTCATAAAGAATGGTAAGGAGAGGATGTTGTAATGTACCTAGGGAGGATAATATGGGTACCTATAAAGGTACAGAAGAGGATAATTCTATGTACTGAGGCCATCTCTATTAGATACAACCAATGTAGCGTAAAAATTAAGAATTGTAATAAGGCTTACTAGAAGGTTCCACCTACTATAAAATTCATTCTCTAGAAAGTATTTAGAAGCCTCAACCTATTATAATTTCCCTCCCTAGAAATTACATAGGTGGTTGGATAGAAATTATATAAATTTAACTAGAATCAAGGGAATGCGATGTCCCATGAAGTATATGGGATGTAATAGTTGTAGAAAGCATATGGCTTGTGGAGTGATTCATTCCACAATGAATATTTAATGGTATTACTCTACCTTTAGGGTTCTTTATATATTCTTGCATTCATTCTTTTGTGGACCTTATTTTATTTATTTATGATGTTTAAGGTTTTATATTCTTGTTTGTGATTAAATTTATGGGTTAAGGATTGGAACATTTGATATTAGAGCTCTTTCTTGGGCCAAAAATTCGAAAGATTTTTTTCTTTTCTGTAGATTTTTGAAGAAAAAGAGAGGATCCCAAAAATCCCATCATTTTTTAGTATTTATTATAGAATTTATAAATAATTTTTGAGTTCCTCTAAGAAAAATAATGATTTAAAAAAACACTCAAATCAAATTCCAGAGTAAGGAGATATTGTTGTTTCAAATCTATTTTTTAGGGATTCCAATGATGGTTGTGGGTCATGGAGAGAACATAACGTTTGAAATGGGATCACATTTCAACTAGAACACTTCCATTAGATAGATAATTTTGAGGGATTTGACCTAACGTATTACATGACATATATTTTGTTAGAAACCTAATCTGTATGGATTATGGTTTTATTGTAAATAACAGAAAAATTAAATTTTTAGTTACTAGCTTATGAAGTGATTCCATTAGATGTAGCTAATGTGCTTGGGAGTAATGATTGTTACCCTCCCCACCCAAGTTAAATTCCTTTTATGTGACATGCTGTGCCCTTAAAATGGGTTTATAAGATTCTCCTTGTTTAGCCCTGAATGTTCTGAAATTAATGACCACCCCATGTTCCATCACAAATTTTGGGGAGTGATCCATGCAGGTAGTGAGAACCAATATTCAGAACTCTGAAGCACATATAAAAAAAATTGAACAGTCATGTACCTTTGGAAGGTGAAGTCCAAATTTCACTCCCTCCATGTATTGATAAATCCTTTTCGTTCAAGGAGAATCATCATGCCATTGGAGTTTCTCCAATTCTTGATACTGGTATTAGATCCCTTTCTATTTTTAACTTTATGTCTACCATTTTCCTCCTCCACTCTGGTTTCCGTCACTGTCTTTCTTAGTATTCAAAACTAGGAATCTAGATGTTACCCTAATTTTTTCCTTTGCATGCTCATACCTCTAATTTTTCTCCTGTGTATGAGCTACCTTTGTGTGATTAAGCCTATAAATTTTTTCTTTCTTATTTTTCCATATTCATGTCTCCTTTCCATCATTATGACCCTTCCATCTTGGTGTACCTTTATCCTAGGTCATTTTTTGGTGAAACCAAGTCTATCTCTGTGCATTCATTATTTTCTCTAACCTCTATGTCTAAGCTCTAGATTCAAACACCTCTCTTTGAATTCATGGAGTTGAGTATTGAAGATGAACACGAACCTCTCTCCCTAAGTATTGAACCTCTCTCTCTCTCTCTCTCTCTCTCTCTCTCTCTCTCTCTCTCTACATACATACATGAATCTTAGTATTTAGGCTACAACCCTTCTCACTAAGTACTAAATTACAACCCCTCTCTTTTCAAAATTCATGGAGTTGAGTAGCATTCATGGAGATACGTATTGAGGTTGAACACCAACCTCTCTCTTTGCTGAACATCAACCTCTCTCTCTTATTTCTTGGAGCTAAGTATTGAATTTGTGGCCTCTCTACAACTTACAACATTGTTTTTTGTTCGTTGTATATAACATTTTGATCCCAATGTACATCTATGATTAGGTAATCTCATCTTTTGGGTTAAGGATTGCTAAAGAATAAGTCCACACTTTTATCTCTTTGCCAGTGATATTATTCTTGGGGAAAGAATACTTGAAATATGATTGTTTTTAAAGTGATTTTGTGCTATTAAAATTCTCATCCATTACACTTGAAATTTTAAGGCTTGGATTTTAGCCTAATTGCATAGAGATAGCTTATTGAAAATTGTAGCTTATATTGCAATAACTTGAAGAGAATGTGCTTTAAATGAATTGAAATATTTGTGCATAAATTGTAATGTAACTATAATCCTTTTTATACTCAAATTCTATTGTAGTACAATGAGTTGCATAGATCCAATTATTGACCATAGTGTTGCTATGACATTATTCTTAAATATAACATTGTTAATATTGGAGACCTTGTATTTTTACTCAAGTAATCTTGGCCTTGAAAATTCTTTCTCTAGTTTCTATTATTAGAGTTTTGCTCAATGGAAAGGAAAACTATATAGAATGGTTGAGGAATATATATCATATACTCATATTCAATTATTTATGGAATGACATAAATGAAGGAAAAGATGACGTTGCACCTAGAGAGCCTATAATACACAAAGAAATTTTCATATGGAAGAGCGAAGACATGAAGGCATATGCACAAATCACTACTATAGTAAGTGAAGATATGAGCTGGGGAATTTCATCTATTCAGAACTATTATGATGTTTTGAAGAATTTGAAATATTTGTATCAATCATAGACATAATTTGAGTTGATTTATTTGTTATGGAAGCTATTCAACCTAGAGTTGAAGGATAACGATTCCATGGTTGTAGCATCAGAGATCAAAGCGATTATGCATAAAATTAATACTATTGGTGTGAAGGTATGTCTTTCTCTCACCGCCTGCATCAAGATTCTTTACCCCACATATTGACACTATCTTGAATCACTTCAAGCCAGTGGCCAACTGAAAGACCTAAAATTTGACACTTTGGTCGAGAAGATTGCATAAAGAAAAAACTAATTTGTAAATAAGTTAGTTCATCCCACTGGAGACACTACACATATTTCTAAAAACTATAAGAATCAATCACATGATTCTTCTAGAGGAGATAGAAGAAAAAGTGGACATGGAAGATATAACTTCAAAGCAATGGGGCTTAGACATAACCATGTTAGGATCTTTGATCTGCAATGTGTTTGTTGTGGAAATAAATACATGAATCAAAGACATGTATAATTCCATGGGAGAATATCCTAGAGAATAAAGAGAAAAAATAATACAAAGCTAAAGGTAAAACTCACGAGTTTGGTAAAGATCGTAAATATTGTCATTTAATTATTGCACATTTCAATGTTGGAAGAATTTGAAATATTTGTATCAATCATAGACATAATTGGAGTTGATTTAGTTGTTATATAAGCTCTTCAACCTAGAGTTTAAGGATAATGATTCCATGATTGTAGCATGAGATATCAAAGTGATTATGCATAAAATTGAGTCTATTTGTGTGAAGGTATATCTTTCTCTCACTGCCTTCATCAATATTATTTACCCCACATATTCACACTATCTTGAATCACTTCAATCTAGCAACCAATTGAAAGACCTCAAATTTGACATTGGTGAAGAAGATTCCATAAAGAGAAAAAGGATTTGGAAATAATTAAGTTCATCCAACTGGATACACTATGTGTCTTTCTCAAAAAGGGAAGAATCAATCACGTGATTCTTCCAAAGGGGATAGAATGAAAAGTGGACATGGAAGATATAACTTCAAAGAAATGGGACCTAGACATAACCATGTTAGGATATTTGTTCTTCAATGTGTTTGTTGTGGAAATAAATACATGAATCAAAGACATGTAGAATTCCATGGGAGAATATCATAGAGAGTAAAGAGAAAAAAGAAGAAAAAGGTAAAGATAAAACTCACGAGTTTGGTAAAGATCCTAAATATTCTCATTTAATTGTTGCACATTGCAATGTTGGAATAAATAAATTTTTGTTCAATACTTCATTTTTATAATGGAGAAATACTTGGTTTCTTAACACTAGTGCAACCTCCCACACGAAATTTATAACGAAAATCTTTGAAGAATTGAATGAAAATGCATATGGTGTAGTATATTTTGCAGATAAATCCAGCCTCAAAACCAGGGGAATTGGCACCATTAGGATGAAACTATTTGGATTCCTTAACTTTATGTTTTACAATGTGTTCTATCTTCTAGAGTTGCAAACAAACATGCTATCTTTTGTGTATATTTGACAATAAACCATTACATACACATATTTTTGGGGAAAGTGGAAATAAAGAGATCCTTTGACAACCAAGTCATCATGAATAAAAACAAGATGAGAGGTTGTTGAATCTAAAAGGAACATTTGCAAGAGCTCATAATCTTGTATTGGTCCTCTTTGTACTAATAATGGAAAATAATATACTTCTAATTAATTTTGAATTATCTTCATCGACATGGGATTATGCATAAAAAATTGTTTCCATATAATCCTCAGCAAAATGGTGTAGCGAAAATAATGAAAATGATACTCTTGAATATGGTAAGATCCATGCTATTTTTTAAGAATCCGAATTTGATGTTTTTGGATTATGTAATTCTATTTTAAGAATACTTGAGAAAAATAAGTTCATCTCATGTGCTTTGAAACAATACTCAATATTAAATGTGGCATGGTTGCATTCCTTTGATGAGGCATCTCAAGATCTTTGGTTCCACCTATTATGCTTTAACTCCAAAGGAAGAATCTTGGTGCAAGAAGTAGAAAGAGCATCTTGTTGGGGTACTCAAACACCACCAAGGAATGTTATATTTATGATGAGGTAAACAAAAAAAAATATAGTTTCTAGATATGTCATTTTTATTGAAAATAATAAAGATGTTAGGATTATTGAGAGGCATATTGATCGGCTAGATAAATTTAGCCATTTAAACACATTTCATGAATTGAGAATAATATTCCACATTTTAAGGGGGGATCCATATATTGTATTAATATTTGGAATATCATTTCCCAGCATCATCTCCCCCTCATGAAAAAGTTCATTCCAATTCATGAGAACACGATGATGAATTATATGATGTGATCGAGAGGATTGGAAGACTTAATCTTGAAGAGAATGAGGCTCCACTAGCTCATAAACATGGACCATCACAAAAATTTGGAAAGTGGGTCATGAATACACTTGAAATTCTTCACCCTGATGAAGTTGAAAAGAAAAGAACCATGATTTAAAAAATACAAGAATATGGAGGAGATGCAAATAATTCAAATTTAGGTGATTTAGATTATGTGGATGTTTCATGTGATTGTGAATTGAATTTATTTGCTAACCTTAAACTAAATTCCTTACAATAAGTTGTTTCTCATGACGAGCTAAAGAAGCCATATAGAATGAATATGATGCTCTCATAAAAAAAAGACTTGGAAATTGGTGGACCCTCCATTTTGAAACAAAACCAATTGGTTTCTAGTGGGTCTACAAGAACATGTACAAATTATATGGCTCACTTGAAAAACATAAGATGAGGCTTCTCTAAAACATTTTTGCGCAGAAATAAAGCATTGAATATGAGGATACTTAATTTATTCCCCACATCAAAATAGGATATCATCCATACTCAATTGCATTGGGTTTCATACAATGGGTGGAATGCTCATCAAATGGACATGAAGATTGCTTTCTTGAATGGGGACTTCGAAAGAGAGTGCCTTCTTATCTCAGCAGAAAGGTTTTGTTGTGAATAGACATGAACAAAAGGTATGCAAAAAAATCACCTCTTTGGAATGAAACAAGCACCTCATGCATGGTACAAAAATATAATCAAGCATCTTCTCAACTTGGATTTCATACTTTAATATCGATGATGCAACACTGTTGTTCATGAAAATTGGATGATATATTGTACATATTTCAGTGTATGTAGATGATAGAGAACAGTGAAAGCTATAATGCATCGATAAAGAAAGAATTGAAAAAGGGTTTGAGATGATATATTTGGGACATCATCACTACTACATGGGAATTGAAGTGTATCATAATCTAATGTACATATTATCTATATACAAGAAGATTTATCATCACTACTACATGGGAAGTGAAATCTTCTCCCCACTCTAATGGAATAGAACTTGATTCTCACATAAAAATAAGGAAATGAATTTGATGATGAAGCCAAGTATAGATAGCTTGTGGGGACTCTTATCCACCTTACCACCACTAGAAAATATATTTTATTTGTTGTTGGGATTCTTTATAGGTTCATGAAAAAACATTGACAAGGAAATTGTTCTACTTCAAAAAAAGTTATAATATACTTAAAAGGGACTCAAGAATTTGGAATCATATGCTCTAAGGAGGATGAATTCAAAACAAATCGGATATTATGATTCAAAATTTGATGGTGACAAAGAGAATGACATGTATACTTCGGGACACCTCATAAGTTTTGGATCCACAATTTTCTTTTGGACATCACACAAATAGTTTGTTCTAGCAGATTCCATAATAGAGGAAAAATATGTGGCTACAATAAAAGCAGAAAAGGAGAATATGTAGCTCAAGAAAATACTTGAATATATGTAGGAGAAACAAGTGAATTATACTATTCTATTGGTTGAAAATAATTCTACAATCAATTTGGTTGCGAATCCATATTCCATGTTTGAACTAAGAAAGTCAATACAAACTATCATTTGATATGATATCATGTATAGGCCAAGACTATTCATTTGATACATTATTACGCAACTGATCAAATTGCATACATATTCACCAAAGTACTTGGAAGAGAAAAGGTTGAAAAGTTTAGAAAGATGCTTAGACTCACAAACACCAATTCAAATTAAGGGGGTGAATGTTAGAAACCAAACCTATAGGGATTGTGGTTTTTTATTGTAAATTGTTAGATTTGTAGCTATTAGAATATGAAGTGAAAAGTCATGTACCTTTGGAAGGTGAGGTCCAAAAGGTCACCCTTTCCATGTATTAATAAGTCATTTTTTTACAGGAAGAATCATCCCACCATTGGAGTTTTCAAAGGATAAATAGTTTTTATCAATATTGAGTGTGCTACAACCATTATAATTTGTTTCCCTCAAATCCTCGTGGAACTGAATAACGGAAAGGTGCGTGATAAAAAAGTTACAAGATATATATGAAGATTTGAAAGCTATGAGGTAGATGAACTATAAGTTTAAGGATAAACATGTCATTAATATCACAAATTATCTCCTCGATGAAGAGTATAATCAAGAAATGTATGCATGGTATGAATTAGAAGATGCTTATGAGGATTGATATATTGATATTTCTAATTTTTAGGAAGATAAATAATTCCATTTTCTTTTTTATGGCACTTCTCTAGCATATGAAGAGAAGCTCATGGAGAAAAGACAATAGAAAGTGGGCCTGGTATTTTTTAAATGCTTCTTCTACAGTAGTAGATTTCCTTTTCAAGCCATCATTTTACTGCTACATGGAAGGTATATTTTGTTTGGATGGTATATACATATTTGGATCCACATGACCATCATGGGAATTCAAAGCCTAGCATTGAATGATTCACGGTGCTTAGGTGTCATCAGTTATGTGCCAAACTTGTGTACCTAGACATAGGAGCCAAGTTTATGGATGAGTCCCTTAGATTACTTCAAGATTGCAGCTAGTCCTTGCACAAGGAACTTTGGATTCTTTATCATTACAATTAGCACTTGTACATGAGACCTATATTTATGGTTGATCTTCTTCAAGTACTTCAACATGGTTAGAACTTATACATGGGACCGTGGTTCCCTGGATTACTTCAGCATTGTGGTCAACACTTGTCCATGTGACCCTATCTTATGGTTGTACCTCCTCACATCAAGAATTGAGGGAAACTCTTTTTGAAGGGAAATTGAATTTAATGTTCCTAGGGAGGATAATATGGGGTACCTAGGGAGGTACTTGAGAGGATAATGTTATGTATTGAGGCATATTTATTAAATAAGTACCATGTAGTGTGAAAATTAATAATTGTAATAGGACTTACTAGAAGGTTTTCCCATTAGAATTTTCCTTGTCTAGAAAGTATCTAGAAGGTTCGACCAATACTAAAAATTTCTTTATCTAGAAAGTACCTAGGAGGTTGTATAGAAACTATATAAAGAAGTAGAAGCAAGGGAATGATATGCCTTACGAAGTATATTATATGTAATAGTTGTATCAAACATATGTCTTGTGGAGTGATTCCTTACACAAGGAATATTTAATGGTGTTACTCTATGTCACGTCCCCATCCATCAATTCAACTAACAGAATGGGACATGAACGAATTACTGCTTTTAAATTTCGCCCCATAGCCACATTACAAATTCATAACACTTAAAATATGTGTGCAAATGCATAGTAAAAATACATAGTCAAAATAAACTTGATCCACACACACATACCATGCATACACATGCATAATCATAACAAACATCAATTATAAACATTGCATATTCAAATAAAAGAGGATACTTATCTTTAAACAAAGAAGATTCAAGCAATTAGTTTTGTAATAGTGATTTTCCACCCAACCATATGCACTCTGTCCAACATATACTCTTTCTATTGAGACTTAACCTGCAATCTAGGCTATGAGGCCACCAGGGTGAAGGAAACACCTACATGTTTCTCTCTCTCAGCCCACAACCAATTATGCTTTCTATGCTTAGCTTGATTCTTATGCAAATGTATGTAGGGATCTCACTCAACCATCACACCCTTGCCTCCAATAACACCTTCCCACCCCAACACCCTTTTGGGCTCAAGCATCCCCTTCTCCGATCAACCATTCTCTTAGGTGATCCATCTTGCTAGGTGCTTCCATTATGTGCATAAAAGGAGACCAACCTACTATATGATATTTAGTATCACCTATAGATTTAATTCGTGGCTTTTCAAGAATTCGTGAGTAGCAAAAATCAATGGGTAAGGGTTCCTATAATCGTTCCCAACTTATATGCTCACCTACAACCATTTATTTTCCCTTCAATTCTATAGTCCTATCTCTAAATTCAAATTGTTGGGTTATACATAGTCTAATAGTGGTCATTAACATCATTTGGGAGCTCTACATAGTGTAGATCTACATGAGAGAATGGTAGAAATGAGTGTTTACTCCATAGGATATGAGATGATGGTGAAAATACAACTAACATAGATTTTGACCATAGAGAAAAATAACTTCTGACAACTGATAGAACTATCACATAAGTGCATTCAACCCCATGCTTCAATAACTGCATGAAGTGACTTTTCCCATGGACCTCACACATGGACTCAATGATTGGATTCAACAGTCAAAAGGAGGTAATTGGATCACTTAAATCACATGGTAGAATTTGGATGAGTTCTAAGGCTGACACTTGATAGCAAAGGATCTAGTCTCCCATAGGCCCCCTTCATCTCCCCCCTTGTTGGAATCATAGTTCCTCTAGTGCTCTTTACATAGCCATCTTGGACCATTTTATTATTTATGCAACATAATTTTTACTCGTATATTTCAAGTTAGCATGATAAGCCAACCATATGGTCCAAATAAAATATATACATTATAGATACTTAGCCATTCACTAGTAAGGCCTTGGCCTTGAGACTTGCACCAAGAACCCATACTAGCATATTTACATCATTTACACAATTTTGATTAAATACTTTCCAATTAAAAATTGGGGATATTACACTTTACCTTAATTCCTCATTTCATATTCTTGTGTTCATTTTTTTGTGGATGTATTTGTGTTTATTTTTAAGTAGTAAGGGTTTATCGTATTTTTGGTTAAATTTCTATACTAAAGATCACAACAGATGCTTTTCGAAAAGGCTCTATACATGATTGTAGAAAATGACATATCTAGAGAAGTTATGTAGATGGATTTAAAAAATGATGTGGAAACACTAGGACATGAAATACCAAGAACAAATTGTATGATCTAATTAAAAAAGTAACTTGTGATTTTGTATCACAAAGAATTTGTAATTATCATGACTTGTAATATTCATACATGTTTTGTTTGTTAATTATGTCGTAATAGATGAATCTATTCAGTAAGGATTTTATCCTCTATTGCCATGATTAAAAAAAAAAAAAAACCATTACTACATGGATGGACATAGCATGAACTTAGAGAAAAAGGCTTCAACATAGTATTCTATCGGAAAAAATTAGGTTTGACAAATGAAAATTTTACATATTACACAAACAAATTTTACATATTACACAAACATTCTTACTAAGGTCGATGTACAAAACCATGCCTTACAAAAAATTTGAGATCACTGTAACCTTCAATCAAAAAGGTTCATCTGATGATTTTATATAGTTGTCCACATAAAAGAGGACAAATACTCATGTGTTTGATTGGCTTTTAGTAATGACATCGCTACACTTATTTTGCTTTTGATGGTTGGGCCCCATCGATTTGTCCTTTAGCGTGAAGTATATAAATAGGTAAGGAATCAATAATTTGACCCTTACAGTAGTAGTGAGCAAATTTCCTAATAAAGTATTCATTTATAACTTTAAAGAAGTTTAAGAATTCAATAATTTCGAGTTTTCACTGAGTTTGTGTCGATGATTAGTTTAAAAGAAAATCCTAAGTTAATCCTAATTTTGTACTGTCAAAATTATGTGTTTTTTAATGTATAAATGGATTTAGTTCTCTCCAATATCTTAGAGTACCATATTATGTGAATTTAAACATTGTTGTTTGGGATTTACAATCAAGAAAGGTTGAAACCGTTAAACATTTAAGCTATGCCTATATATTTTTTTTGTTTTAAAAAAGAGTGATACTTAAGAGATTAAAGGAGTTATAATTGTTACTAATCCATAAATTGCAATAGATATTCCATTGGAATAGTTTGTAACAATGGATCTTGCAATTTAGTTCTTATTTTATTAGTTTATTAAATTTATTGAATACCAAATAAATGGAAATGAAATAATAATAACTGGAGAAAATTATAAGTACACAATCCCCACAATAACACAATATATACCTTGGGAAAGCCTATTGTGGAGAAAAACCCAACCACGGATGAGGACTATGCCTTGTTTTTTTATGTCAAAAAAAGTCGAGAAAGAGTTTCAATTTATCTAGTTTGTGTAGTTTTTTTTATAAATGTTGTTGTAAATGTTTTAAATCTAATTTGAGCTGGCATTTTATTTTTTATAGTTTTTTAAAAGGGACACATGTAAACTCTGGGATGAGCATGGAAGGAGTTACACATCCTCCTACTAAGTCATAGAATGCGCTTTTTGATAAACAAGATTTCCTAGATTGACCATCATCAAAACCTTTAAAACTATAAATTATTATATACACTTTATAGTTTACTCCAAAATTTCTATTGATTAATTTAGAACATATGCTATTTAAACATTAATTTTATTATCTTGTCCATACTATATAGTGGATTATATCGATAACTCATCAAGATTAACTAGACAGCTCCTGCCCGTAGGGGTGTAGACTGACTGGCAAGTGCCGTGTAAATGAGGAATGTTGTAAAGGAGGTCTCAAGTTCAAATCTCACCCCGACTTATCCGTACCCCATGCTTGCGGGCTGTGTGGACGCACCTGAGGTTATAGTGGCAGCCGACGGGAATGCGTGGGACAGTGGAAAAAAATTGCAGAGCGCGATGAGAAGTTAGACCTGACATAATTCCACTTGCGTGCGTTCAAATGTTGAGGAAAAATACTTTAATGGACATAAAATTCAGGCGTCATTATAGCTGTGGAGAATAATTAGTTAATCCACGCAGGTTTAAAATCTGTTCGCGTCCGTCCAGATAAAAACACTAAAATGCAACGAGGATTCTGATATGCTAAACAATCTGGGGTTTGAACATTTTGATTGGGTAGAAATCGTACAGCATAACATTATATATGGGGTTCTATGGTGTAGTGGTTAGCACTCTGGACTTTGAATCCAGCGACCTGGGTTCGAATCCCGGTAGGACCTTAAAAGATGGGCGTGTGCAGTTGCTTGTTGAAAGGTTAGTAGTGAGGACCTTTCTTTTTCACTTTGTTTCTTGGCCATGGCCACTGGAACGAGGACTTGTATTTATTTATTATTTTTCACTTTGTCGCTGGGCCAACGGAAATGAATGAGTACCTGTATTTATTTTTTGTTATTATTTTTATGTTTGAATGATGATCTTTTTTTCATCTGAATGAGGGTTCTGTTTTTTAATTTTAAATTTATGATCATCTATTTATAACTTCTCAACTTTTATTTTTACTCATTACCAATTCTTCTAACCTATTATACTAATAAAAAAATTATATGTTTATTTTTTATTTCTGTTTTTTTATTTGTTTCAATTGGAGGAGACTACTATCTGAATTTTAATTCAAAATTTTATGTTTTTACACTGTAAGATTTCCTGAGATGGTAAGACCATGATGAATACTTACAATTAAAAAAACTTTTAATTTCTTGTAATTAGATATAATTATTGGTACTTTGTCTTTTTGAACATATGGCAAAATTGCAATTAGATAGAGTGTCCTGGTTTTATATAGAGAACGAAATATTTGATGTCAAATGGATTTTGCTTGGCCTTATTGATAATAGAGAATAGGGGATATTAGGTATCATGAGAATACTAGAAAGGGTTGAAATCACTTTTTTGATACTGAATTAAGGTTTAAAATTGATTTTGATTAGCTAAGAGCTGGTCTTCCTCCAACACAAAGAAATATGTTAACCGCCTCAGACCTAGAAGTATCTAATAAGTGAAAATGGAAGTTTCTCCTTTATACACCACCAAAAGATTATTTTAGGTAGTGTAGTTTAACCAATCAATTAACATTTATGAATAGAAACGAGTAATGATTATTTTCACTATCAATATAACAACTAAATTATAATAGATTTTATCTTTTTTGAAAAAAATATATAAATTGATAACCAAATTATAATAGATTTTACCATTTTTGAAAAAAAATGTACAATGCTTGTATGTGATAAAATTTCCATGATTAAATTGCTCTTTCCCCTCATAATTAAGTCAGTTGAAAAAAAAATTAATTGAATAAGAAGGAACATACTTTTGAGAAAACATCTTACCAGCATAAAGGATGGCGAGGAACACCATTTTCTTTCCTCTCTTTGAAAGGGGAACAAAGTTCATCTATTTAGAAAGTTGATATATGTATTGTCAACGCTACGAACAACAACTAAGTTGCAAATCTTTAATGGATATGACAAACATACAAAGTTTGTACATTAAAATGGATGAATATTGTTTTGTTATGGTTAAATACCAAGGGATTAACCATTTCCTATATTGATTCAAAGTCAAGAAATAAAAAATGATATGACAAAGAATTCGTTCAAATCATTTAAATATGGCATAGAATTTGTAAAATCTTCATAGATATAGAATTTGTAAAATCTTTATAGATGGTTTTCATTTCAAGTGGTGAAGAAGTGGGAGGTAACACAAATGTTTAGCTCTTTGGAAAGGATTTGGAAAGGATTTCATGATGACTTTATTTTCTATGTGGTGTAAGAGAAAAACATTTGAGCTAATTTTAACTTAAATTTTTTTAGGTGATTATTTTTATTATGATAAGAAGTATAAAAATCCGATACAATTTTTTTTTGGAGATGTTTTATGTTTACATTTACAATTAATGGATGCTTGGAAATTTGTTTCATATTCAACTATTTTATTATTGAATTCAAAATATTATTGGATTAATTTTTTTATTTGTTTGCAATTTTCATTTATTATTGAATATTTGGAATTTTTTGATATATTAAATTTTTTATTGAATTTAAGGCATTGTTATATCAAATCTTTATAAATTTATTATTTATGTTCATATGTATAAAGGTTTACACTCCCAATTGCATGGCATTGGGAAAGGCTAGTGGGGTGTGAGCCACATGAAGTTGAGGGTGTCTTTCTTGGTTGTGGGGACTCCAAATTGATAATGGTTATGTGTTGAGTGGACATAATCTAACTTTAAGAGAAAAGGTTGGGTGAATTTGCCTTTCTCATCAATCAATGAATTAATGTATCTTTTGGGAAATGTGATTTGCAACGTTAAAGGTGCTTGAGATCGATTCAATTAGGAAAATGGGCATTCAATTGCTGAAATTATGGAGATAAAGGCATAGGTGGATGAAATGATCCTTCCCACAAACTATACAAGGATGCTTAGAAAAAACTTCTTGTTTGAGTTGCGTTAACCTCTAAGTGGCATTGTTTGATTCCCTTAACATCATTACCATAGGTTGATCTATTGACCCCATTCCTTTTTTTTTTGTTCCTACTCTTGTTGCTTGGTTGGTTGTTTGTTACTAGTTTAGATTTTGTTGAAACCCAAACCTTGGTTGATATGGGTAGAAGAAAATGGGACCAAGTTAACCTTTGGTGAAAGTGAAGGGGTATGATTGGGTCATCCTATATTTAGATTAAAAAGAAATTATGTTGGAACTCTAATAGTTAAATATAGATGTCTAGGGAAATCCTGATAAATCTACTTACATTTCAACGTGGGTGAAGAAAAAAGGGATTACGTTGTGTAGGATTCCCTTGTGTGGTGCTCCTTAAAACATTAGACATATTGTGTGATGATAAAGTTCTACTAGTTGACTATTTAGGAGTAGTAAAATCCTTTGAAGTGAACATAACCGACCTAAGAACATTGATTGAAGCTAATAAGTTTCAAAGGTTGGCTTAGTGAATATGGTCAATGGACCAATTAATAAATTAACCTTACAATTCCATTAGGTATCCATGTTAATTTAATTAAAAAATAAACACATCATTATGACACACTATGAAGGATCAAACAAATAAATCAAGAGGGGATTTCCAAGCGTGTTGCGACCTAAGGTGATGAAATTGAAGGCTGTGTTCATAAATGTAGATATCGAGGAAGTTTCAATACCCCAAAATATATTGCTAAAGTTGATGAAATCTAATGGAGGCCATAAAGGGTGGCTATTTCATAACAAATGACACTTCACCAAAAACCCAAAATTGAGTACCCTAGGTGAAAACCTAAATAATTTCCACTAAATATTCCAATTCACACTTCATATCTAGGCATGATAGAGTTATCAAACCTAGGTCATTGATGTTAACTTTCCCAAAATATTGGGAACCTCATATGTCATTAGTGTTGAGTGTGACATTTCCTATGTCCAAGACATGGGCATGTAAGAGACATGCTAGCCAGACCCAATTGTGTTATGAAAATATTGAGCATTAGATGTATATGTAATATGGTTTATCCTAATATGGGGCAACATGTTTAATGAATGAGAATATGCAATATATGGAGTGTTTGGTATGCTCATATTGTAGACATGAGCTTATGATTGGGATATATGGACATACTTGGGTTTTTTGGAGCAGTTCTCATAATGAATAACATTTTATTGTGTAACTCATCTCTATTATCTCTTTTAGAGTTTTCATACATGCTCATACTTGTTGTACATTGCATGTATTTTTGTTTATTGTGTCATTTTGAGTATTTGTTTCATAACATTTGTCATCAAAGCTACAAAAGGAGAAGGAAGATAAGAGGACAAAAGTTTACCATAAAATACTTGAATAAATTGAAATTCAACTTGAGGATGTGAGGGTAAAGTATGACAATATTTATATCAAAATAAAGAGCATTAAAAGATAAGGACATATGATACAACATGTTATTGTCCTTGAAAATAGTATGGATGATCGAGGTGTGCAAAATGAATGAAAACCATTAAAGTGGAACCATCTTGACACCCTCATTAGTAAGAAAGTTGGAAGTAAAGGAAACAATATCAACATTAGGATTAATAAGGAGACATATGGAATAATCAATGATATTCATAAAATAGGGAATCAATGAACCATCATGCAATAATATATTATTAAAGACCAACAACTACAACAAACTGGAGAAGCTATCACAATTTAGGGAATTAAAGGAAACGACACTATCAAAGATTGAAACTAAAAATAATTGAATATGGATGGATGGGTAATCATCAATTGTAGTAACATGGTAAGATTAAAATGAAATCATGTTACTTGATTTCATCACATGTAAAACCCTCAACTACAAAGCTTTAAGGACAAATATTTATGAAGGGGTACTATGTTATGACTCTAGGAGGGCTATATATGGAGTTAAATGTATATGCAATTAGGGTTTGACGTGGGGGAATACGTACAATGAGTGGGAACATCGATGTGTGTGTGTGTAATTTGGATTTGGAATATATAAACAAAATTGAATTATTTAGATAAACTTCTCCTAAGGAATCTAAATGAGCGATTGTGTAACACATGATTAGATACTTGGTGTACATTGTATATATTCTATTAAATCACAATAATTTTCCAAGTATTTGGTTCATAAAAAAATCCACACTTTCCTTTCTAATTGTACACTTGAAGGCATATTTATGGTTATATATAAATACCACTATGCACTTTACCTAATCATTCAATTCTAAGTATCCAATTTTATCAAGGTTAAAGGAGTTTAAAACCACCACCCAAGTCCAAAATGAAGGCCCTATCCAAACCTAAGATTGGTATGCTAAACTAAAAGAAAAAACTCTAACTAATTTTAACATGTTTAATATATTGGTTTCTCTTAGGTTGTATTTCTTATATGGTGTATGCTATGTGGTCTTGATGTGTGTATTGGTAAAAATCAGATGCACTTAAAATACAACTATTTGAAATGGAAAAGTTCTTGAAAATTACCAAAATATTTATTTATCTCTTTATTGCTTGATTATAAAATTAAAAAAACATACATAAAGCAAATATAGCTAACAAGCTAAATTTCTACTCCAAAAGTCTAGAAAAATCCTTCAATATTTTATTCAATCTAAAAATACAAAATCACCATAATCACAAAATTGTGTTAAATATAGATTGGAAGACAAGTAATTTCACATACATCATAAAAATAAAGGCACACATTCCACAAATGGGACTTGTAGATGCTTAGGAATTTTTTATGGCATGTTTGCATAACTTGTCTTAGGAAACTAGTATGATTGCACTTAATTGTCAATAATAGAAGCATGACCCGAGAAATCTATAAAGTAAAATAAAAAGAAAACAAGGAATGCAGTCATGGCATTGGGATATTATGGATATCATGTTTGAATTATTGTGCCATTGATCTTCAAGAAATGAGTGCAATTAGATTGTATTATACATTGTAATGGAATGAATAATACACATTGAACAAGACAAATTTCAAAGAAAACAGATAAGTATTGCTCAGTAAAATTACAATATGAAATTCATTAATCCCAACGGTATACAACTGTATTACATAAAGAGAATTCACATCATGTGGATATGATTCAAATCTACCAACTCAATCTGACTGCATGGCTAACTACAAGTGTCTAAGTCACCATTGGAGCTAACTAGCTAACTCCAGTTGTCTAATTCAGTCTCTCAAGTAGTTATAATCAGTTAAATTAGTATAACTGATGTGGTAGGTGAGAAGTGGGTGAGAATAGGTGCCTTCCCACATGCATCCATGCAAGACTGGCGCTAACTAAACTGGAGGACATCTATTTGAATGTAACTGAAGCATAACTAAGCTTGACTAATCACCAACTGGCAACAACTGAAGCAGGTTGGTGCCGACACTCCTAGTGGCTCCTAAATTGTAGGGATTGGTCTAGGAGGCACATAAACTGATGCATGAAGGTGTAGTCAGTTGCACTTAACCTCTATCTTTGTTCCCCACACTCTAGTGACTGGTACATGTGGCCCCATTAGGCCAAGTGGACCCAATGGTACCAGTGGACCCAATAATAACTAAATGACTCCTAAGTTAGAAAATAATGATCTAATAGACCAGCTTGGACAAGGGAGGATTATAAATCCTAACACCCCCCCTTAATCCTAACTTGCAAAACTGTGAGCCATGACAATAAGGCCAAAAGTCACCCATATACAATCTAAAAGAATTAAAAAAAAGGTTGCTTAATAAACTGAGGAAATAGGGGAAAACCTCATGGGAACCCTCCCCCCCTAAAAATAAGCAGGAACATGAAAATACAAGCTATGTTTAGAAGAACAGAAAATTCCTGCTTAGAAAATAACTTGCAAAACTCTGCTACAATTTGCATCATGGTTCTTCTGGGAAACAACATCTAGAAGCTATGCATGTGAACCTCTCAATGTCTTTCTAAAATGATGGATGTTGTATGTGTTTCTTCTGTATGGAAGAGGTAGAGAATGATCAATTTTGTTCTTCTGTGGGCCAAGTAGTTGATCATTTGCTATCATCATGTAGCACTTTCCTGGAACCTTGTTGCACCACTCTGTAGGGAGAGAATCTATGAGAGAGAGAGAAACATGCTCATTCTAATAATGGGGCCTAGTTCTCCTTCTGTCTTCTCGATTACCAGCACCATCCCCAGCTGCAGCAATGAGCTTTTGAGCCCATCTAGGATTAGGAATTTGGTTTGGAATGGATGTTGGATTTGGATCTAGAATCTCATGAGGTTCAGCCTCAATACCAAGATCATGCTGATATTGATACTCTTCATCTGAATATGAAACATGTAACAAATAAGCATCATCAAAAGGTAGTGAACGATTGGTTATGCCTTCGTGTGCTTCGGATGGTGGTGGATCACATAATTGATCTTCTTCAAAATGAACACTTCGCTCAATAAAGCATTTCCTAGTTGCAACCTCCATCAACTTGTATCATTAGAGGAAATTTCAACTCAAAATGGGTCTCCTAAGGAAAAAAATAAAAAAATAAAAAAATAAAAAAATATTTATTACTTTTGGAGGAAGAAAATAAAAAAAAACTACTTTTTTGTTCGTATTTTCGACATATCTCCCCGTGTTTTTACTCAAATTTTGATTGGGAGAGCTCGTTGGATGTGGAATTAAATTTTGCATCCAACGAGTACCCACTCAGCATACTTTTGATGGACCTTGCTACCCCAAAAGAAAGAAATACCTAAAAAAACGTGATGTCATGTCATCATCACATTTTTTCAGGTATTTCTTGTTTTTGGGGTAGCAAGGTACGTCAAGAGTATGCCAAGTGAGTACTCGTTGGATGCAGAATTCAATTCCACATTCAAGGAGCTCTCCAGAATTGAAATTTGAGTAAAAACACAGGGAGATATGTCAAAAATATGAACAAAAAAAGTAGTTTTTTTTATGATACATCCTATCCCCAAATTTATATTAAAAAATTGTTTAATACCTATACGGTATTTCAAATTTAAATCAATTTCATTGGCTAACACATGATGACATGGAATTTGAATTAGGGTTGAAAGGCCCATTTTGAGTTGAAATTTCCTCTAATGGCTTTTGCATCTTCTGAATATCCTAGCTCTATGCATTCGCTACTCTAGGCTTGGAAGGCCTTTCTCTTATCAATGGGTATTCTGGCCCAAGATTTGGAACCAAAAACTCTCAAGTGAGAGACATTGGGCTTATTCCCATGCAGTGATTTCAATGGAGTGGCCCCAACCACTGATTTATGAGGCACTCTATTATGTATGTATGAAGCACAATTTCAGCTTCTGCCCAAAGAGAAGGAGGAAGATTCTTGGCTTGGAGAAGACATGTTTCCATCTCCTTAAGTGATCTATTTTTCCTCTTAGCCACACCATTCTGCTATGGTGTGTATGGAATTGATTGTTCCATTCGAATCCCCTCTGATTCAAAATAATGTTGGAACTCTCTTTTAATGTACTCTCCTCATTTATCATATCTTATGGACTTGATCTTTTTCCTGAATATATTCTCAACCATAGCTTTAAAAAATTTAAAATTTTCAAAAAATTCTGATTTCTGTTTCATGAAGTATATCCAACATAACCTAGAACAATCATCAATAAAAGTAAGGAAATACCTGCAATCATTAATTGATGTTGTGGGAATTGGTCTTGCCACATCACTATGTATCAAATCAAGTATAGAGGCAACCCTATGTGCCTTCCCAACTTCGTACCTCTTCTATGGATGCTTACCTACCAAGCAACCAAGACATACTCCATCGAAAGTTTGGATGAGAGGAAAACCTTCAACCATTTTATCATTGTGGAGTTGCTAGGGATATTTGAAATTGAGATTCCCAAATATCTCATGCCATATCTTACTGGTGTTGTTAGCATGAGTCAGTAGAGCTGTAGGAGGTGAGACAGGAAAAAAATGTGAGAACTCAAAAGCCTTAGTGGCATGATTAACAATACCTTTCTCCACGATCTTTCCAGTAGATTTTTCTATGATTTCAAATGAGTCAGAGTTGAATGTGAATCTCTTGGGAGAGCATGTATGGGTCATCTGATAAACAAACAACATATTAGATGCAAGGGAGGGAACATAGAGAACATTTTTGAACTCACCATGCTGGATTTTAACTGAACCTCTTCCTGCTGCTAGAATTTGGGAGTCATATCCCATGTGAATTCTAGGGATTTCTTATATAGTAAGAGTGGAGAAGGATTCCTTGGAAGAAACCATGTGGTTGGATGCTCCAGAATCAATCAAGTAATATTTCAACCGAGTAAGGCATTCCTTCAAGGCATGGGAGTCTCTCATTGTGTTTTTTATGTAATCCAACATTAGAATTCTTTGCTCCATGTGGAAGAGCAATGTTGTTTTGTTCAAGGAGGGAGTACAGCTGGTCGATCTTCTTCTTTATGCACTGTTTTTCATGATGAAAACCCCTCATACAATAAGGACACTTAGTATTTTCAAATTTTTTCTTCTTCTTGGAGCCTAAAGCTCCTTTGGAAGACTTATGACTCTCTTTTGGTTTCAAATCAAATTCTTTAGGCTCCTTCCCCTTGCTTCCCTTTAGCTTGTGTATTGGTAGAGTCCAACATTAGAAGAGCTTGGTTCTTAGAAGTTTGGAGGATTCCTATTTGGACCAATTTGTCCTGCTCCTGTGTTAAAGACTTAGCAAAGTTGTCAAGTGAAGGAATATTCCAATTGACGTTGGAAGATCTTCTAGAATGGAAGGTAGAGACAAAGACAGAATACTCAGAACCAAGTTTCCTGAGCACCGAGAGCACAAGTTGTTCATCCTTCGTCTCTATTCCACATTGCTTACATTGTAGTGCAAGAGACTTGAATTTAGTAAAAAAATGTTGTATAGTCTTGAAACTATTGGGCTGCAATGATATTAGCTCATTCTCTAGAATGTGCCCCCGAAGCTCATCTTGCTTTCCAAACAAGAATTCAAGTTTCTCCCAAGTTTCTTTGGGAGTCTTCAATTCCTCAAGATGAAAGAGGAGGTCTCTGGAGATGTGAGCACAAAGGAAGCCAAAGGCTTCATCCAACCGGTTCAAGAACTTTTTTTCCTCAACATGATGAAGTGGTTTTGTCTCTTGGTCCATGGTCATCTTGTATAGGACAAGCTTGCTTAGGGAAACTTGCATATATTCCCTCCAATCAACATAGTTGAAGGGTGTTAGGATGCAGGGTAAGAAGGAATGGGAATACATCAATTCTCCTCTTGATGAGTCAATTTATTCAATCAAGCTATGTAGCACATGTAAGAAAACACTGCAAACACAAAAACAATTTGCACTATGTCAGAATCAATCCTTCCATCTCGACATATACACTTTCTCAGGGTATGTCACGCCTGCAAATACTTCTCTGGACGAATCTAGAGTTAGCAATGCACACTTTGTGGGACTTATGTGGAAACCCAACTGCTTCTGGTGTACAATGGAGAATGGAAAGACTTGTTTCTTTCCTGAGGAGGCTCTGATACCATGTTTGAATTATTGTGCCATTGGTCTTCAAGAAATGATTGCAATTAGATTGTATTATTATGCAGTGTAATTGAATGAATAATACACACTGAATAAGACAAATTTCATAGGAAATAGATAAGTATTTCTCATTATAATTACATTATAAACTTCATTAATCCCAAAATTATACAACAATGTTACATAAAGGAGAATTCGAATCATGTGGATGTGATCCGAATCTACCAACTCAATCTGTCTGCATGGCTAACTAGAAGTGTCTAGGTCACTATCGGAGCTAACTAGCTAACTCCAATTGTCTAATTCATTCTCTCAATCAGTTATAATCAGTTAAAATAGTCTAACTGATGTGGTAGGTGAGAAGTTATAGGTGAGAATAGGTGCCTTCCCACATGCAACCATGCAATATTGGCACTAACTGAACTAGAGGACATCTAACTGAATGTAATTGAAGCATAACTAAGCTTGACTAGTCACCAACTTCCAACAACTGAAGAAGATTGGTGTCGACACTCCTAGTGGCTCCTAAATTGTAGGGATTTGTCTAGGAGGAACATAAACTGATGCATGAAGGTGTAGTCAGTTGCAGGTAACCTCTATCTTTGTTTCCCACACTCTAGTGACTGGTACATGTGGCCCCATTAGGCAAAGTGGACCCAATGGTACTAGTGGACCCAATAATAACTAAATGACTCCGAAGTTAGGAAAAAGTTAGGAAAATATAATCTCATAGACTAGTTTGGATAAGGGAGGATTATAAATCCTAACATATCATACAAACTTCTACAACTTGAAATAGAAAGAAACAAAAGGAAATAAAGAGAAAGAAAACCAAATGAAATACTTTAATCTAATCTAAACAGGAAGTTTCAAAGTAAATAACTTATCTAACGAGGGATTCACCATTCTATTGTATATTGATTTTAGCACGGTGAGACAAATCTCCCCCATTCCCTCATGATTAAACTGGCATACTAGTGGAAAACAACATGAAAAGGGGTATATTAAAGATGGTGGGGGTAAAGAATCTATTGCTATAAAAAAACTAGAATACATAAAGATTTCTAAACCTTTCATGATGAGGTGGATCTGAGTCCCTTCTCCTTAGGGTTATTTCCTCTTAAGGTTCTCTCTTATCCAAGTCCCTTCTCCTTAGGGTTATTTCCTCTTAAGGTTCTCTCTACTCTAATGTTCCTTCATGTCTTCGTGTCTTCTTTCTATCAATGTTCCACATGCGAATTGAGCTACCCTTTGAATGATAGAAGATAATTTCAATGGAATGATTTTTGCATCATTTCCAAGAAGAATCTCCTTCAAAATTGTAGTAGTATAATATTAAAGGGCCTAAAGATACATATTGATGTGTAAAGGAAGTCGTGTTATAGGACCGAGGTTTGTTCAAGTGTTTTTTTTCATGATAAAAGGTCCACATTTTAGAAGTATCCTGAAATATATATGCTTTAGGCCAATAACCTCTAATAAAATTTGGTTGTATCAAAGGTAGTGAGATATGTGATCAATTTTAACCTTGTCATGAACCACATGGGTATTGGACCACCTTCAGCTTAGGGATAAACCATCTAAGTTGGGTGGACTAAATGTGATCTGTAAATTGTCGTCACTATTCCACATGATCAGTTCATCACAATTGATATTACAACTTAGTTCATTATATTAATTTAATTTGATAAAATAATGAATACAATGGAGCTGAAGGAGAAGCTAGAGAAAATATGTACACAATCCACACAATAAAACAAGATATACCTTGGGAAAACTCACTATGGTGAAAAACACAACCACAAACGATGACTATGATGTATTAGTTAATAGCTATATATTGACAATGATTATGTATTAAACTTAATACAACAATTCAATCGATAACTATGATGCTTTAAACTTATTAGAACAATTTAGTCAATAACTATATGTTGATATTGAATAAAACAATAAATATGATACATGTTTAAAATAATATTAAGAAAATCAAACATTTAAAAATAATACACACACACACACACACATGATTGGATAAAGTGGAATCTCAAAAGTTGGGAAGTCACAAGTTCAACTCTGCTACCATTCACCTATAATATTATAATTTGGTATATTTAATAACAAACTCCAAACTATAAATGACTCATCCAATTTAACTAAAAATGCAAGCTTGAAAGAAAAACCTGAAACTATACCAATTATGTATAGTCTTTTAAGCCTCCTAGGCCTTCAATGTTGTTTGAAGTGATTGAGAAAATTCCCATTCATAGGAGCTCCAATGAGTTCACCATCCAAATTAGTGAGGAGGAAAGTATTATTGTCTTATATTGCAGAGCTTTGAAAGGGACTAAACCTCAAATTGTCAAACTTTCCATGTTTTCCTCAGTCATCTCTCCTTGCATAATGTAACACCCCGGTTTTGACCCTGTTTGCATTAAATATACATGATACATATATTGTAAATAATCATGGAGCGGAGCTAAAGGCAAAGGCCCCACCATGGATTTGATTATGTTATGTTTCAGATAGAAATTGTCACCGATGGTATATCGGGACATGCGACATACATATTAAATTGTGGCATCATGTAACTATGCATTTTTAATTAAATAACCCAACCAGCTATGTTCTCTGCAACTAAATTGAGAAGGGGCATGATTCCTAAGGATAAGGAGGGGGAATTCTAAACCTTGAGCCATGGGGGGGATAAAGCCATGTGTCACCTTGTTTAATTTCTCACCTTCCCTTGTCTCATCAAATGGCCATCTTAATTTTTTTGCTGGTGGTTGGAGCTGTTAATGATGGCAGTGGAGTGTGGCAGGACTGCCATGCCTTTCCCACACACACACTCCACTGGGATGATCGATACGCTGGTAGGAAAACCACTACGCCCACGCCTGCACTCTCTCCACGACACGATTGCGGACCGTTCTGCCCACTCTCCCAACTGCCGACTATTCATTTTCCTCATGCAAGGCAGAGTTAAATGGGATTACAATCCATCGTGTAGCGGTTGGTTCATTCTCCTCTGTTCCACGGATTGTTGGCTTGCAAGTTGGTTCTTCCTTTTCTCAGGGGACGGTAGTCTGCGGTGTGTCCATCCTCCTGTTCATGCATATAGTTTGTATCTTTTCCACCATTGGCAGACTGTGCAACATTCTATTACTCCATCATGGAATCGTGGTTGTGTTTTCTTCCACAGTTTTGTTGGCTACATCTTATTCCCTCACACACAGATTGGGAGTCTGTTCCTTTCCATTATTTTGTCAGAGTAAGTTCTCTGGAGATTGCAGTGGGGATTGTGTGCTGTGAGTGCATGGTTGTTCACTATTGTTGCCACGATTGTTGGACTATGTTTTCCCCTATGTTTTGGATACTGTAGGTTGCCGTGGGATCATGTTGGCCATGATAGGGCCAAGAACAATATAGGAAGTTGTTTCTTCCCCTGTTAAAGCTATAATAGTTGTTTTATTGCATGCATGTAGTGGTTTTGTCCTCGGACTGCATTGGAGTGGTGAATGAGGGCCTGAGGTGCTTGATAAACCTGGTGGGTTGAGAACCACACAGTCAAAGCTACTGAGATGGCTTTCTTCTCCACAACCCCTGAATAGCACTTGAAGGGAGATCAGGGTCTGAGGGACTGCGTTGTAGAGAAGGGACTGATTTCCTTGTGTTGGGTGTGTGTGGGTGTTCTAGAAGCCAGGCTGGCTCTGGTGTTGGTGTCTGTAGCTCTTCAATGAGATCACCAGCTTAGCATTTATCCTTTCCCAGCTCCTGGATGGCCTGATAAACCCAACTTGGTTGGCTTGGCTGATCTGATGTTCGCCTGCTCAACCCAACTGTGTTGGCTTGGCTGAACTGTGTACCCTTGTGGTGTTGTTATCCTTGGCTATGTGTAAGCATGTTAGTTCCTTATTCCTTGGGGAATCATGCCCGGCTCAGGGGTGGCAGCATTGCTAAGACGTTAAGGAGAACGTGGGCCTATGGTTGGGTGGAACGTTGTAGCGACATAGCTGGTTGCAGAACAAGTTCTTAATAAGAGAAGTATTCTTACCTAACTTGTGTCTGCAATCATATTTACCGTTGATGAATGATGATATACATGTTAAATGCTGATTTGTATATGCATGAGTGTTAATTGATATGTTTTTCTTCCGTTGTATATATGAATGATTATGCTTCGTAATATGTTTTATGTTTTTAAGTATCATGCTTCAACATTATATGTATGCATGTTCATGTTCATGGGGCTAGATGCCCAGATGATTTGATGTATCGTAGTGTCCTCTTCGTCGGTAGGAGGGTTAGGGACATTACAGTGTGGTATCAAAGCTTTGGTTGCATCATGGGTCTGAATGGGCCGTGAAGATGCAGTGATAGAGCTTATGTTGCAGCATTTAGGCCTTAGAGGGCCATGAAAGAACAATTAACAGAGGCAGGTTGCCTACTACCCAAAAGAAACCAGGAGAAATGGTGAATCATAGGAAAATTCATAAATTTTTCCAAGTGCCAGAATTATTGGCTCATCGGAACACTTAGTGAGAAGTTCTTCTGATGCAGTGGAAGAATTAGTCTGAAGACCACCTGATGCCAAGGAATTTTGGAAAATTTTGGCGAAGTAATGCTATCATCGGTGATAGGCGATGATTAGTTGATCTCATCGTTGATGCTCAGCTGATCATGTTGCCGATGTGGCAAAAGTTTGGCGACTACATCGGAAGGAATTAGTGGTTCAAGCGCCATCATTACGGAAGCCTAATGCACTAATCCTCTGACAATTACAAGTTCCACTTGCTGATGCCGTGTCAGCTACCGATTGAAAATTGTTAGTTGATGTGGTGACGGATAGGGGAAGATGGAGCCGATAGAGTTGGTGGAAAAGAAGACTAAAGAGGAAAAATTTGAAATTTTTTTTAAGTCATAGAATCATCGGTCATCGGCGAATATTAGTTGATGACGTCGCCGATGAACATCGAAAGAAGTTAGATGATCTTGCACCACCATTGCGGATGGCTAGACAAATATGCTTCCAACGGGTAGAGCCTTTGCCCACCGATGATGTAGAGGAAAGTCGTTTCGACAGTCGATGTAGTGGAAAATTTTCTGAAATTTTTCTAAGGAATGGGATCATCGTTGAACGAAGGAGAATATCCATTGACATCGCCGATGAATAGTTGAAGGAAGAACTGAAGCGGCGAAAGGCAAGGCAAGAAGGAAATTCAAAATTTTTCTCTAAGGCCTGAGATCATCGGCCATCGGGAAATGTTAGTTGTACGTGTCACCGATCGAAAAAGGGTGGATGAAGGTGGACCGCAGTTGCGGCTTCCTAGTCAACTATCCATCCGATGCCACAAGAGAATAGTCACTCCGACTGACCGACGAAGTCGTGAGTTACGGAAGACAGAGAAAGAGTGTGGGCTGCCGTTGCAGAAGCCGAAAGGACTAACCGCCCAATGCCCAATACATCCGACCATTGATGCAGCTAATTAGTGGGTTTCCCCACTGGCGAAGTTCAGACTGTCAGACCATTATGGATCTGATTAGAAGAAAATTTTGAAGAGTATAAGATCATCGGAAATTTATTAAGGATCAGGCCGTCGATCGAAAGGAATTAAGGGATTGTAAATCTATCATTGCAGTAGTCTAAAGCACTATCCACCTGATGGATGGTAGGTTCGGTAGCTGATAGATGTCCGCAAAAATCATAGTAAGATCACTTTCCGCCGTTGTGGCTACTCAAGGGACTGTGCACCTGATGAACAGTTGACTTCCTCGCCGATGTAGATCGGGAGTTTAGTTTATTTGTCACTGAAACACCGAAAGAAATAAGCAAACAGACCATTGATGAACTAGGTGCTTTGACCATCGAAGAATCAGAAAGATAGCTGGGAAGAGGTCTAATTGGGCCCAAGGAGATTTTGGTTTTTTCAAAGGAACTTCTCAATAAATTTTCAAGCAATTTTCAACTGTCTTTCAGCATATTTCAGCAGATTATCAACGATCATAGGGATGAAAAGAAAGAGAGGAAAATTTTGTGTTTTAAGCAAGATTGTGTTTTATGAATTTCCAAAAGAGGAAGGTAAGTAGTTTTGATTTATATTAATGGTATGCATCTAACAGTTTGTTACTAACACATTGCAGAATTATAGACAAATTCCAAGAGTAGTACTCCAAAAAGAACAGTGTGGTAAAGCAAGAGGTGGTTCAGTCTTGAGAACCCATGATGGGTATGATGCTCGGGATTCCTACGAGCGTGCAAGAGATGCCATGGGAGAAAATGCCCGTAATGGAAATGATGACATAGAGTCTAATGGAAGGAGATTCCCAGAGATACCATCCGAGGTTGCAGCCACCATGAGAAGCTTGATTAAATCCCAGGAATAGCAGCATCAGTTGAATGCTTCCATGTTGCAAAGTTTGACAGATTTGCAGAGGAAGATGGACTCTGGGCGAGAAGGAAGTAAGAGCAGCACTAGGAGAAGGAGAAGGACTTCCAGTGGATCATCTGATTCTGAAGAATCCAGCAAGGATACAAGCTCATCTCCTCATAAAAGGAGAAGAATAAAACACCATAGGGATCACTCTCGAGATGAATTTAGGAAAGCTAAACCTCCTACATTTGATGGTGAGATAAAAATGGGACAAGAAGTTGAAGCTTGGATTCTTGGGATAAAGAAGTACTTCCAAGTACAGGATTATTCAGGAAACATGAAGGAAAGAGTTTCCATATTCAATCTGAATGGAAGAGCATCCATTTGGTGGGAACACTTCAAGCAAGTAAATAAGATCAGTGAAAGGAAACTGAAGTGGAAACAATTCAAGAAGTATTTCAGGCAGAAATACCTCTCTGACAGGTATTATGATGATAAGATTAAGGAGTTCCATGAGCTGAGATTGGGAGAGAAGACCATGGATGAATATGCAAATAAGTTCTTGGAATTTTTGAGGTATGTCCGGTACATCAGAGATGAAAAAGTGAAGGTCCAGTGGTTTCTAAGTGGATTTCCTTGAGCTTACAAGGATAGAATTGAGTTCTATGAACCGAGAACTCTCGAAGAACCAATAAGAAAGGATAAATATTGCTATGAGCAAAGCAAAGGTAAAAATGATTACCATAAGGCACAGAAGGACAAGAAAAATGAAAAGTTTGACCAAAGGAGGAAAGGCTTCAAACCTTCTAGATTCAGGAATCAACAAAAGTATCCATCCCAAGTTGCAAGTAATCCAGTTGGAGTGACAGGTGGAAATCCTAAGGAGCCACATCAGAATAAAGGTCCACTCAAATGTTGGAAATGTGAAGGACCCTACTTGTGCAGATATTGTCCACTTGAGAATGAAAGTGCAAGGCCTGCTATAACATTTGGGAAGTAGAAACAGTGGGTCAAGTAGCAAGAGCAGTCCCTAGAATTTATGCAGCACTCGAGGACCGCTAGGAAGATCACCAGTCAACTGTGGTTGAAGTTGTAGGTAAGATTGTTGAACAATCTGTTTCTATTTTGAGTGACCCTAGTTCTACTCATAGTTATATCACTCCTAAAGTAGTGGAGATTTGTGCTTTTGAGAAGGTAAAGCATAGAAAATATTGGTTAGTTTAGCTAGCCACTGGGACTAAGAAAAAAGTTAGTGAAGTGGTAGAGAAATGTCCATTGGTCATGGATGGATTGATCACTTACGTGGATATGAATGTTCTATCGCTTGGTTCCTATGATGTTCTCATTGGAATGGATTGGTTAGAAGCTCACAGAGTGAAGCTTGACTACTATAACAAGACTTTTGAATGCAGAGATGAAGAAGGAAACCCTGTAGTAGTGAAAGGTATTCCGAAGGTAATTTCAGTAAGGCAGGTTTCAACAATGCAGTTGAAGAAGTTCTGTAGGAAGGATTGCCAGTTGTATGTAGCTTATATTCTGGAACCAACAGGAGATGAAACTCCTAGGTTGGAAGACTACCATGTGTTACAGGAATTCAAGGATGTGTTTCTTGATGAGATTCTAGGGCTTCCTCCAAAGAGAGACATTGATTTCACCATTGAACTTGTGCCAGGAGCAGCACCAGTGTCCAAGACACCCTACAGGATGAGTATATCGGAGATGCTAGAGTTAAAAATGCAATTGCAAGAGTTGTTGGAAAATAAGTATATCCGATCGAGTGTGTCTCCTTGGGGAGCACCAGTTCTGTTTGTGAAGAAATATGGTACCCTCAGGTTGTGTATTGATTACAGACAGTCAAACATGGTTACTGTGAAGAATAAATATCCTTTGCCTAGGATTGATGACCTCTTTGATCAAATGAGAGGAGCAAAGGTATTTTCCAAGATTGACTTGAGGTCTAGTTACGATCAGGTGAGAATCAAGGACGAAGACATTCATAAGACAGCCTTCAGGACAAGGTATGGGCATTATGAGTTTGTAGTGGTACCATTTGGTCTCACCAATGCACCAGCTACATTTATGTGCCTTATGAACAGTGTCTTCAACAAGTATTTGGACAAGTTTGTTCTTGTTTTCCTTGATGACATTCTTGTTTATTGCAAGAATGAGGAAGAACATGAAGAGCATTTGAGATTGACATTGCAATTTCTCAGGGAGCATCAGTTGTATGCAAAACTGAGCAAGTGTGACTTCTACAGAGATAGAATTCAGTATTTGGGTCACATTATCTCAGAAGAGGGTATATCAATAGAACTTGAGAAGATCGAAGCCATTATGAATTGGCCTACTCCAAGAAATGTGACGGATGTAAGATCTTTTATGGGACTTGTAGGATACTACAGGAGATTCATTGAAGGATTTTCCAAGGTTGCACATTCCATCACTTCTTTGCAAAAGAAGGGGATGAAGTTCGAATGGAATTCGAAGTGTGAAGAGAGCTTCCAGCGGTTGAAGTATCTTCTCACCAGTGCACCAGTATTGAAGGTTGCAGATCCAGAGAAAGATTTTGTGGTATGTACCAATGCATGCGGACAAGGGCTTGGAGGAGTCCTTATGCAGGACAACCACGCGATATGTTATGAATCAAGAAAGTTGAAGGAGCATGAGAAGAACTATGCCATGCATGATCTAGAGCTTGCATCCATAGTACATGCTCTCAAGATGTGGAGACATTACTTGATGGGTAGAATATTTGAGCTCAGGACAGACCATTGTGGCATGAAGTATTTGTTTGATCAGCCTACTCTGAATGCTAGGCAAGCGAGATGGCTGGAATTTCTATGTGAATTTGATTTTGAAATCAAGCACATAAAAGGAAAAGAGAACGAGGTAGTTGATGCGCTCAGCAGGAAGGTACAGGAAATGCATGTGCCATCTCTTAGTATTTTCCAATCAGACTTGAGGCAGCAGATTGGTAATCATGTTGCTGGAGATGAATTGTATGAGCAGGTCAAAGACAAATTGCAGCAACAAAGTCTTGAGAAGAAGTATGAAGGATATAAATTGGAAGAAGATGGACTTCTTACTTATAAAGGAAAAATTTATATTCCAGATGTAGCAGATTTGAGGAGAGTTGTTATGGATGAAATCCATCAAGCTCCGTATTTTGGTCACCCAAGGTACTAGAAGACAATTGCTACAGCTAGAAAGTAGTACTTTTGGCCAGGGATGAAAAAGGACATGGTTGAATACATTTCAAGGTGCATGAAATGTCAACAGTTAAAGGTTGAGCATCAACATCCAGTAGGTTTGTTGCAGCCTTTTCCAGTTCCGGAATGGAAATGGGAAGTTATTTCCATGGATTTTATTACAGGATTGCCGATGACTTGGAGACAACATGATTCCATCATGGTTGTGGTAGACAAGTTGAAAAAATCAACACATTTTATACCAATGAAGTCTACACACAAGACGAATGACATTGCAAATATCTTCATGAAGGAGATTTTCAAATTGCATGGATTGCCAAAGGCAATAGTCTCTGACAGAGATGTCAAGTTCACTTCCAATTTTTGGAAGGGATTTTTTGCGAATTTGGGTACAAAGCTAAAATTCAGCACTGCATACCATCGCCAGATAGATGGGCAGACAGAGAGATTTAATCAAGTGCTGGAAGACATGCTTCGCATGTATGTGATGGACAAACCAACAAAGTGGGAAGATTACTTACACTTGGTAGAGTTTGCTTACAACAATGGACATCAGGCATCCTTGGGGATGAGTCCCTATGAAGATTTGTATGGAAGAAGGTGTAGGACACCAGTGACTTGGGATAACCCAGTGAACAGAGTTGTGCTTGGACCAGAATTGCTCAAGGAAATGGAGCAAGAGGTTGTAAAGATGAGACAGAATCTGAAAGCAGCACATGATAGACAGAAAAGCTATGCAGATAAGCATAGGATGAATAGAGAGTTCAGTGTTGGGGATCATGTTTACCTCAAAGTGAAAGCAAAGAAAAGTTCCTTGAAGCTTGGAAGTTGTGCCAAGCTATCACCTAGATATTGTGGGCCGTTTGAAGTGCTTGAAAGAATAGGGCCTATTGCATATAGACTTGTATTTCCTGCTAGTACTAGAGCTCATAATGTTTTTCATGTTTCTTTGCTTAAGAAATATGTACATGATCCTAAGCATGTGATAAATTGGGATGTGATTCAGGTGGAACTTGAGGGAGAGTTCCAAATCGAGCCAATGCGCATCCTCGACAGGAAGGTCACAATGCTCCGGAACCGAGGCATAGGGCAGGTAAAGGTGCAATGGGAGCACTATGCATCTGAAGAAGCTATGTGGAAGCTGGAGGATGCCATGCAATTGGCACATCCATTTTTGTTCAATTCTGCGAAACACTGAGGCGATACCAGTGTAGCATTTTGTTCAATTTTGTAAAGCACTGAGGACAGTGCTATTGAAGTGGGAGGGGAATGTAACATGCTAGTTTTGACCCCGTTTGCATTAAATATACATGATACATATATTGTAAATAATCATGGTGCGGAGCTAAAGGCAAAGGCCCCACCATGGATTTGATTATGTTATGTTTCGGATAGAAATTGTCACTGATGGTATATCGGGACATGGGGCATACATATTAAATTGTGGCATCATGTAACTATGCATTTTTAATTAAATAACCAAACCAAATATGTTCTCTGCAACTAAATTGAGAAGGGGCATGATTCCTAAGCATAAGGAGAGGGAATGCTAAACCTTGAGCCATGGGGGGGATAAAGCCATGTGTCACCTTGTTTAATTTCTCACCTTCCCTTGTCTCATCAAACATACATCTTAATTGTTCTGCTGGTGGTTGGAGCTACTAATGCTGGCAGTGGAGTGTGGCAGGACTGCCATGCCTTGCCTACACACACACTCCACTGGGATGACCGATATGCCTGAAGGAAAACCACTACGCCCACGCCTGCACTCTCTCCACAACGCAATTGTGGACCATTCTTCCCACTCTCCCCACCGCCGACTGTTCATTTTCCTCATGCAGGGAAAAGTTAAATGGGATTACAATCCATCATGTAGTGGTTGGTTCGTTCTCCTCTGTTCCACGGATTGATGGCTTGCAAGTTAGTTCTTCCTTTTCTCAAGGGACGGTAGTCTATGGTGTGTCCATCCTCCTGTTCACACATAGAGTTTGTATCTTTTCCACCATTGGAAGACTGTGCAATGTTCTATTACTCCATCATGGAATCGTGGTTGTGTTTTCTTCCACAGTTTTGTTGGTTGCATCTTATTCCCTCACACACAGATTGGGAGTCTGTTCCTTTCCATTTTTCTATCAGAGTAAGTTCTTCGGGGATTGCAGTGGGGATTGTGTGTTGTGAGTGCATGGTTGTTCATGGGATGATGTTGCCACAATTGCTGGACTGTGTTTTCCCCTGTGTTTTGGCTGTTGTAGGTTTTCGTGGGATCGTGTTGGCCATGATAGTGCCAAGAACAATCCAGGAAGTTGTTTCTTCCCTTGTTAAAGCTGTAATAGCTATTTTACTGCATGCATGTAGTGGTTTTGTCCTCAGACTGTATTGGAGTGGTGAATGAGGGATTAATGTGCTTGATACACCTAGTGGGTTGAGAACCACATAGACAGAGCTACTGAGCTGGCTTTCTTCTCCACAATTCCTGAATAGCACTGGAAGGGAGATCAGGGTCTGAGGGACTACGTTGCAGAGAAGGGATTGATTTCCTTGTGTTGGGTGTGTGTGGGTGTTCTAGGAGCCGGGTTGGCTTTGGTGTTGGTGTCTGTAGCTCTTCAATGGCTTCACAAGCTTAGCATTTATCCTTTCCCAGCTCTTGGATGGCCTGATAAACCCAACTTGGTTGGCTTGGTTGATCTGATGTTCGCTTGATAAACCCAAGTGTGTTGGCTTGGCTAAACTGTGTACCCTTGTGGTGTTGTTATCCTTGGCTATGTGTAAGCCTGTTAGTTCCTTATTCCTTGGGGAATCATGCCTAGCTCGGGAGTGGTAGCGTTGCTGAGAGATTAAGGAGCACACGGCCCTATGGTTGGGTGGAACGTTGCAGCGACATAGCTAGTTGCAGAACAAGTTCTTAATAAGGTAAGTATTCTTACCTAACTTGTGTCTGCAATCATATTTACCATTGATGAATGATGATATACATGTTAAATGCTGATCTGTATATGCATGAGTGGTAATTGATATGTTTTGCTTCTGTTTTATATATTAATGATTATGCTTCGTAATATGTTTTATGTTTTTAAGTATCTTGCTTCAGCATTATATGTATGCATGTTCATGTTCATGGGGCTAGATTCCCGGATGATTTGATGTATCGTAGCATCCTCTTCGCCGGTCGAAGGGTCGGGGATGTTACACATCACACCTTAGAACCAAATATCATGGAAGGAAATCCATTTGCTTGGTCCACATGTCAAAAATGGATTTCATTTTGTCATGGAACACATGAGATTTATCTATCACCTACTCTCTTGTGTGATGCACCTTAATCAGTTGATTAATTCTTCTTTGAAACTCAATTGGTTCTTTTTCTTCATTGTATAACAACTTCATTAATGGTAATCCAAAATGTATAGGAAAATTAATTTTAAACTCTTATACCAGATGAAAGGGTGAAGTTCCTAGATATCTTTTAGTACTTATCATGTGTACCCAGAAGGAATATTTGAGATGGGAGTCTCAATATTTTTAATTATCAGACAATAAATTTTTAATGACTCATACTAAGCTCTTATTTAATGATTATGCCAATTCATTACCCTATGGAAAGTATGTTGTTGAATGCCCAAGAATTACGCTAAAATATTGGTAGATATCAATCATTTTGGAATATTTAAAACCTTGTGCATTATCTGGTATGATCTTTCTAGGACATCCAAACCTTGCCAAAATATTTTCCTCTAAGAACTTGACGAGGTAATCGCTGCTCCAAATTTTTCTCATAAATTTATCCATGCATTAAGTGTCACCCCCACATGTTCTCCTGTCTACTCACCAATGAAGTTTTTTATTTAATATTTGTGGAAAATTGGAGAATCCTACCAAGCAACACAAATATTAGAATCCTCAATGCCTCTTTTGCTTAAATATTCTTCAAACAACCTCTAGATGGCACCAACAATTTTGGCATGTTGTAATGTTTGCATTGGTAATATCAAATACATGGGCACATGTTTGTAATAATTAAATGGTTTGAAAGTAGATTCTTATAATATTATTTGTAAACTATCATAGATATTCCATTGGATCATTTTGTCACAACAAGTCTTATAATAATATTAAATATTTTATTATGAAGTTTATTATGTTAGTTTTCAAATTTAATATTACATAACACACAAAATGTTGAAATAAACTGAAAAGAAAATGAAACAAACAAAAAAATAACATGCCATCCTTACAATGAACATAATTATAAGGACATAGGAAAACCCAATACAAGAAAAACCCATTGATAAGTGTGGTCTATGCTTTTGATATTTTCTTTATAGTCACGAGATGCAACTAAAATGAAAGTGAACTCATAATGTAGTTGCCATGGACAAATATATTATACTTCCTTTGTTATGTTTCAATATCTCACTCCTAGATTATCTACTCAACTATGGAATAATAACAATAAGAATATAATAGAACCCCCTTCCTTTCCTAGCAACTCAATATTTACAATAGACTAATAGTCAGCTAGTGTTAGGGTTGGTATTTTTACAAGCTTAAATCCCCAATAAGAGTTAGAGTTTTGAATCTCTAGAATGTTCTTGAAATTCAACACATGACTAGTTGCACATGTGAATAATGGAATTTTGCATGGCATCCACTCAAAATCATGTTGGTTAATAGGATAGGTCAACTTGTAGGAGGCATAACTTCTACATATAAACTCTAATAGAGGTTATTTTTGTGTTGTTCGAAGCTCTAAGTCCGTATCATAAGGTCAAGAGGAAATTATTTAATATAACAAAGTTTTTACCCCAAAAATGTTCGTTTTAGGCCTCAAACAAGCCCTATAAGGTTTTGGACCCCAAATCACCAAAGTGGGACCTACCCCTAAAATGTGTCCTACAAGCCAATACCTCAAACTTTTCCACCCAAAATGTACCGAGATAGATGAATAATTATATAATTATCCATTTGAAATCATACCTCCCTATTTTGGGAGGATTTTGGTCTCCAAAATATTTTACTAAACGAGGTGAGGAAATTGTTCACTATATTATCCCAAGACTGCCATTTGGCCTTACCTAGAGGTTTCCATTTCAACCCATTGTACTAAATTTCACACGACTCTAATCCAGTTGTTTTGGAATTTTTATGAAAAACTACTTCTTCTACTAACTCTACTTAATCTGTTCGTTTTAATTACTCAATTGTAGGTAGGACTTGTGGCTCATTAGTTTCCCAGTCCAACATGGAAAGCTCATAAAGTTTCATATTTTCCACATTTACACCTTATCCAACACTTCAAAATGACCATACCATAAATCCTTGATATTCTTACCATGAACTTGTAGCCTTTCCTTTTTAAGATCCAACCAAACTCTATTTCCCACCTTCAATGTTTTCTCAATTTTATGTTGATCATGATGACCCTTGTATTTTTCATGTGACTTATTCAATGTCTCATGTTGGACCTAGGAAAAGTTAGAAAGAATTCAGCTAGAGTTCTGCTCGAGAAGATAAAGATTCCAGTCGCGAGACAAAAAGGAAACTACAAAGGAAAGAAGAGTCACAACAAAAGAAGATCTGTGATAGAAGAAGAGCGACGACAGAAGAAGAACCACAACAGAAGAAGAGCTGTGATAGAAGCAACTGTGAGAGAAGAAAAATAGAGAAGTTGAAAAGGACAGTGCAACTGATCGTGGGTAAGGATTTAGTTAGAATAAAGCACACTTTGGGTAATAAAGAATAATTGTATTTTGGGTCAATAGTGCCTATTTTCAATTGTAACTGAATGTACAAAAACAAAAATGACAACCTAATGGATACATAAAATAGTGAGTTGAATAAGACATGAAAAATATTATAAAAGGTAGAACTTTAGCGCTATGCAGGTTGGTTATTATTTTTGTGACATTGGTTATTGGGTTGGTCATCATTGTTTTTGTTGGTCTAGGTTGAGAGAGAAGAGATATTATTAGCTTGAGAATTGATCCAGGATATGTGCAGATCGACTGTAGAGAGGAGAAGAGAGCTACTTAGCTAGATAATCGATCCAGGCTGTGTGCGGATCAAAGGTTGAGATAAGAAGAGGAGAAATACATAGACCCAAAACCCAAGAACATGAGAGGAGAGAGATTTGTATGAACTATAAAAGATATCTAAAGAAGAGTCTACAAGTTGAGTGCGCAAACCAATGCTGCTAACCTAATTCTCATGCCAAATGAAGAGCACCTTTGTGGTTTTTCGAGGATGGGTTTCCACGCTAAATGTTGTGTTTATGTGTCTTTGATAATTATATTTATGTCGAATGCATGTGTGTTGTGAATTAGTAGGCCTGAATATGTTGCACAACATTTGTTTATGAATAAACCCATACATACATACATACATACATACATACATACATACATACATACATACATACATATATATATATATATATATATGTGTGTGTGTGCGTGTGTGTGTGTGTGTGTGTGCGTGTGTGTGTGTGTGTGTGTGTGTGTGTGTGTGTTGCACCTCTAATATAGTGAATTTGTAATAAGGATTTTGTGTTAAATGATGAGATGTGTGTCGACGAACGAGTAGGCTGTTATCGTGAATGTATAAAAAAAGAACAATAAGAATAATTCTCGGCATCAATCGAGTGATTTTAGAATAGAAATCCCCACATAACTGCAAAAACCTGGTTCTATAAGTTTCCAATAGATATCTTAGGTGAGACTACATCTACATCACAGGTGTTGCTGACAAGTTATCGCTTTATCGGGACGATATCTCAGGATTTGTTGATGAACGAAGGGATCTGAACCTGGTTCAACAGGAAGAACACCTGCAAATGGTTCCATTGTGGGGATTGTGAATCATTTTGGTGTGGACATGTTGTGGCACCCGATGAAGCTGGAAATTCAAGATTGGGTTTATTTTAAGACACTAGAGTTTGCACAGAAAGAAAGTGAAGGATCTTAGCTGAACCCAATAGAGTGGTTGGAGTGATACCTTTATACCGATATTCATGATATTTTATTTGGCGAATTTTCCATTGTGTTGTATGACCGATTGTTAAAGTTGACGACACAAAAGAAAATTTTTCAAGTAGGAGAACTGATAGAGTGGAGCCCTCAGATGATTCAAAGGCTAAAAAGTATTAGCAACCCTATATATAGGGTTGTTGATTTCTGGGTTGATAGTATTTTGGAAGGATGCATCACTTAAATTGTTATCTACACTATAAGGTCATATAGTGAGACCGAAAAAAGAATTTTCCAAGGACCTAGAGGAAAATACCTAACATCTTTAAAGACTTGGATCAAGATGCTCGTAGGTGAGAAAGGGATCCTAAGAATGGAGTCTGATGAACAAAGAGTTGTGCATGAAGACTTGGGATATGTCACAAAAGAAGTTTAAGAAAAATGGAGCATTGTAATATGAGATGTTTCCTGGTGATAGAGAGAATGAAGTAGAAGGTGGACATCTATAAAGTGGGAGAAGGTTTCGGCCGGGAAAGAGGGAAAGGATTGCGACTAGAAGAGGAAGTTGTAGTATGACTAGAGGAGAGGAATAAAAATTAGCATCACACTTTAACGAAGGTTCCTGCAATGAGGAAGAGGAATAACGACCCATATTTGAAAAAGAAGACGAATAAGAATCCACAGATCCAGAGTATGAGTGTACCCTACCTAAAACCCCGTGTACCTCCTCAGAGGTAAGATCTAGTAACTCATCACCTAGTGGTTTTGTTAATCGAGGTAACAATAATAGTGGGAATAGTAGACAAGGGGTTCCCACTAACCAAACCTTCAATACAACCATACCAAGAGAAAATATAATGGTTGGGAATGATATAAAGTTGCCAATATTTAATGGAAATGAGATAGAAGACCATGAACAACATTGGTTTCTATGTGAATCTGCATGGACTGTGCGACAGGTCCAAGATGAAGCCATAAAGAAAGCTCAAATGGTCACAAACCTTATAGGTCGTGCGTTGGATTGGTACATGAAATCTCTATGGTTTTGATAGGAGTCCCACATAAAACATTAGATCGAATACGGGAAAGATTAATAGATGAGTTTAGAAATCCAAAATCAAAGTCATAGTGTAATACAGAGATGAAAGAAATTAAGCAATTCCCTATGGAGTTTGTTTGGGACTTCAACCAAAGATTCAAGACACCAATGGACAAATCAAGATTTCAAATGTCAGACATTCAACATAAACAATGGTTTATTACAGTGTTGTTACCGCACATTCATATTATATTGATGCAGCAAAATATTGTATCTTAGACCGAGGCTCTAGAATTGGCTATGAAGTTGGAATCCGCACTGGTCGAAGAGACTGGTGCAGGAATGATGCAAATCAAATCACAACTAGTCAAACTTACACTACAAATTCAACATATCAAGAATAAAAGGAAGTTCAAGAATAACTATGGTCTAACATATGTAGAAACGAAGTACACCATAATGAAAATTGCCTGACATTTATGAATTATGTCGCATTAGGAGCACCAAACCCAGTAAATAGACAAGGGATGCATTGGTATAGAATCTGTCAAAATAGAAGGCATCGGTCAGAAGATTGTTTATACTTACAGAATATCATAAGTGCATAGACCTATTTATAATGTAAATTTTATAGGTCAGTAGGCCATGATGAGAAAGACTACAGAGCATATCAACCACTGTAAGATAAAACAATTGAAGTTTATTTAAAGAAGAACGACAAACAAATGCAGGTTGAGGGAGCTCATACTCAATATCCACATGCTCAGTATCTTTAGGACTAACATCGATATAATTAGTACCCGCAACAACAATACCATCAACCCAGGGGGTGGATATTTTAGAGGTCGAGGACAAGGAGGAGGACTTGGTCACGGAAGAGTCCGGATTATATGTTATAATTGTGGGCATCCTGGACATTTTGGCATGGACTGCACAATTCCTACTATGACAAGTTTGTACTACAAATATTTTGATCATACTATCGAGGAATGTCAATTGATTGAGACATGGAAGGATAATAATGTGGGAAACCATATCCACCACAAAATCATGATCCGAACCACAATAAGAATATCTAGAAGATATATGTTCAACCAAGGGAGCCACATTTTTCTGTCATGACAAGAGAGTTGTTGCGACTGGGGTAGATAAAGAAACACTGTATGGACAAGTACAAGTGCGACAAACAACACAAAAGAGAGAACAATTTGATGCCCCCCAAAAAAGGAAGTATTCTTGGGTGCATGAAAAGAATTCGTTGATAGGAATGAAGCATCGACTTCTATTGCTACACCACATGAAGGACCAATATTGGGAATTCCAGAGAGATTTGACCTGCTATTTTGAAAGCAACCGACGGAAAATGTTAGTAAACTAAAGAATTATTTAAAAGTGGATTAGCAATAATGAAAGATAAATATGTTGTTATAGAATTGACAACTTTGATAGAACAACCTCAAGAAGAGGTGTGACCAGAAAAAATAGTTAATCATATTGAGAAAATATTGAAGGCTAGTCAAGAACTGAGAATGACTTCCCAAATAGGAGATTACGACATGGACTATATTATTATGGAATTTGGCTCCAAATTTAACATTATGACTAGACATAATTGGGAGAGTATGGGGCAGCTGAGACTTGTATGGTCTCTTGTCCAGCTTATATTAGCAAATTAGTTGAAATCTGTTGATGGAACAAAATAAAAAATTTCAAGGAGGAGAATCCATAGAGTTGTGCCCTTAGTTGATTTAGTGGTTGAAAAGTATTAGCAACGCTATATCTAGGGTTGTCAATTTATGGGTTGACAATATTTTGGAAAGATACATCACTGAAATTGTTGTCTACACTATAAGGCCATGTAGTGAGACCACAAAAGAACTTTTCCAAGGACCTAGAGGACAATACCTAACATATTTAAAGACTTGGATCAAGATGCTCGTAGGTGAGAAAGCGATCCTGAGAATGGAGTTCGATGAATAAAGAGTTGTGCAAGAGGAGCTATGATATGTCACAAAATAATTTTAAGAAAAGTGGATCAAAGTAAGATGAGATGTTTCCCGGTGATAGTGAGACTGAAGTAGAAGGTGGATGTCTAAGAAGTGGGAGAAGGTTTCGATTGGGAAAGAGGGGAAGGACTGCGGCCATAAGAGGAAGTTATGGTACGACTAGAGGAGAGGAATATGAACTGGCATCGCACTTTAACGAAGGTTCATGTGATGAGGAAGATGAATACCGGCCTATATCTGAAAAAGAAGATGAAGAAGAAGCCATAGATATAGAGTATGAGTACGCCATACCTACGACCCCGCGTACATCCCTGGAGGTAAGATATAGAAACTCATTGCCTAGTGATTTTGTTAATCAAGCTAACAATAATAGTGGGAATAACAGACAAGGGATTCCCAATAATCAAACCTTTAATATAACGGTACCAAGAGAAAATATAATTGTTGGGAATGATATAAAGTTTCCAATATTTAATGGAAATTGGTTAGAAGACCCTGAACAACATTGATTTCTATGCAAATCCACATGGACTATGTGATAGGTACAAGATGAAGCCATCAATAATGCTAAAATGATCACAACCCTTAGAGGTCGTGCAATGGATTAGTACATGAAATTCTCTATGGTTTCGACAGGAGTCCCATACAAAACATTAGATCAAATCTAGGTAGGATTAATAGATGCATTTATAAATCCCAAATCAAAGTCACAATGTATTACGAAGATTAAATAAATTAATAAATTTCCTATGGAGTTTATTTGGGACTTCAACCAAAGATTCAAGACACCGATGGCCAAAGTAAGCATTCAAATGTTGGACGTCAAGCACAAAGAATGGTTCATTGTGGCTATGTTACCACACATCTAGATTCCTTTGATGCATCAAAAGATTGTATCTTAGACCGAGGCTCTAAAATTGGCTATGAAGTTGGAATCCTCTCTAGTCGGAGAGACTAGCACATGAACGATGCAAATCTAGCCGCATCTAGCCAACCTTACACTACAACTTCAAGATATCAAGAAGAGAAAGTAAGTGCAAGAAGAACTATGGTCTACCATATGTAGAACCGAAGGACACCATAAAGAAAACTTTCTGACATTTATGAATTATGTCGCATCGAGAACACCAAACCCAATAAATACACAACAGATGCCTTGGTGTAGAATCTGTCAAAATAGAGGGAATTGGTCGGAATAATGTTTATACTTATATAATATCATAAGTGCACCGACTATTTTATAGTATAAATTTTCCAGATCAGTAGGCCATGATGAGAAAGACTGCATATCATATCAACTACTATAGGAGAAAACAATTGATACCTATTTAATGAAGAACAATGAACATATGCAGGTTAAGCGAGCTCAGACTCAATATCCATAGGCTCAATATATTTAGGACCAATATCCATAGAATTAGTACTTGCAACAACAATACCCTCAACCCAGGGGAGTGGAGTTTTTAGAGGCTGAGGAGAAGGAGGAGGACTTGGTCATGGAAGAGGCCAGATTATATGTTATTATTGTAGGCATCCTAGACATTTTTCTAGGGATTGCATTATTCCTACTACGACATGTTCGTAGTGCGAATATTTTTATCATACCGTCGAGGAATGTCCTCACTTGATTGTGATATGGAACGCTAAGAATGTGGGAAACTAGAATCCACCATAGAATCCTGATCCAAACCCCAATAAGAATATCCATAAGATCTCTGTTGAACCAAGAAAGCTACATTTTTCTATTGTGATAAGAGGAGTTGCTGTGACTGGGGAATATCAAGAAACATTGTATGGAAAATTGTCGGTGCAACTAGAAACAAAAAAAGAAAAAACCATTCGATATCCAAAAAGAAAAGGAATCATTCTTGGATGCATGACATGAATTCGTTGACATGAATGAAGCATCGACTTTTGTGGCTACACCACATGAAGGACCAATATTGGGAATGCCAGAGAGATTTGACTAGTTGTTCCAAAAGAAACCGATGGAAAAGGTTAGTAACATAAAAGAATTATTTAAAAGTGGCTTAACACTAATGAAAGATAAATATGTTTTTGCAGAATTGACAAGTTTGATAAAAGAAACTCAAGAAGAGTTGCGACCTGAAAAATGGTTAATCATATTAGGAAAAGATTGAAGACTATTCGAGAACTGAGAATGACTTCCCAAATAGGAGATTACGATATGGACTATATTATTTTGGACTTGGTTTCCAATGTTAACATTCTGACTAGACAGAACTGGGAGAGTATGGGGAAACTGAGACTTCTATGGAATCTTGTCCAACTAAAATTAGCAAATCAATTGAAATTCCTACCTATTGGTCAACTGACTCACATTCATGTCGAAGTGATTAACATTGTTGATGATACAAATTCGTATCCTGCACTTCTAGGGATTGAATAGGAAAATGATAATCAGACCATTATCAACTTTAAGAAAAGGATATTACCATTTAAAGACTCAGAGTTAAGGGTGGTCGTACCAATTGATCCGTGCGAAGATCAGAGGTACATCGAGCAAGTGAACAATGAAGGAAAAAGTGGATATCTCGATAATATAAATAACATTACTTATACAATGGATGATTATGTGAATCCAACAATTGACAAAAAGCTCAGTTGGTGTAATGTTAGTTCTTGCACATTGGAGTTTGTAGAAGATTTGGAAAACTTGCATAACCGATTGCATGAAGTGTCGACGAGAATATGAAAAAGAATTTCGGAATATGTGCGATGGATAGGTATCAAGGAAAGTGATCTACCCACACATGAATTTTTTCCTAACCTATAATATTTCCTAACAAAATTCAAAGAAAGAGTTACAGAACCTCATCTCTTATCGGTTCTATATTTTGCATGAAGGCTACACCTCCCAGATGGCGTGTCACACATAAACAATCTATCTCAAAAAGTCCTCAATGCAAGATATTGATGGAGATCTGATTTGGAGAGAAGATCAACTATAAGTACACATGATTTACTAATCTTATTGAGCACATTGAATATTATCGTGTGACATGGGAGGCATGTTCACGATAGGAATGGTTGCATCAGTTTATAGATACACTAGACATAATACCAAGGAATTGGTACACGCCAGTTGAGCAAAGATGAGGGACAATTGAATGGGAAGAACTATATACCATCTTTACACACACATTTGAGTTTGTTGATGACCATCCCTCAATTGATGCTTCATTACAAGTAATCAAGATGAAGATATTTGAAGACATCCTGGTGTCAATGACAACTTTTAATTAGAGAAGTGCGACAATCCATCATTCGATGGAGTGTTATAATGTGACGGGAGATCAACTGTTGATGAACCGCAAGGCATAAACATTATAGATTCTTAAGGTACTCACATGGTTCAAGGATTTGGTATTTCAAGTAACCAGTTTCTATGTTTGTTGAAGGTCAAGAACATAAATATTGGGTCTTTGGAGAATGGAAAAGTTCGCCAATATTAGAGATTATTGGGATGATGAAAGTTTCGGGAAGATCATGGACCCACTACACAAATTTCAGGATCTGTTCCCTACAATATTTTCAGAGATGAAAGGGATTGTTGGGGACCTTGGAGAGATGAAAATACCATTAAATACCGACACAAATCCTGTGATGCAATGACCATACTAGTTGAATCCATGGTACAAAGAAAAAGTTAAGATAGAGTTAAATCGAATGTTGGATGTGGGTATCATAGAACCAGTTCAAGATCCGAGTGGATCAGTGCGATCATAGTGTAAAATAAGAAAACTGCGGGTGAAGTACATATTTGCGTCAACCAAAGGAAGCTGAAAAATGTCTACTTGTACGACCCATTTTCGACTCTGTTTACAGATGAAGTATTGGAGAGTGTTGGGGGTCAAGAAGTTTATTCATTCACTGATGGGTTCTTTGGCTACCATCAAATCAGGATTGTGAAGGAATATCAACACAAGAAAACCTTTGCGATGAAGTGGGGGTGTTTCTAATATATGGTAATTCCCTTTGGACTCAAGAATGCCCATGCTATCTTTTCCAAAATAGTTGTGGCTTCTTTCGAATACTTTATTCCTAAATTTCTTCAGGTGTAATTTGATGACTAGACGATGTTTGGGCTCATAAAAGGCCATATTGAGAGCCTCAGATTGATGTTGGAATGGTGTCGACAGTATCATATTTCACTAAACCTAAAGAAATGTATTTTTTGTGCACTGTTTGGAATTTTTTTGAGCCATGTGTTTTGTCGCAATGGAATCCTGGATGATCATGCTAAAATTGCGATCATTGTCGACTTACCACCACCCTCAATAGTGAAGCAACTTAGAATGGCATTGGGACACACAAGATACTATCAGAAATTTAACAAGGGATATGCATAGGTGACTGTTCCAATGGAGAAATTGTTGAAGAAGCATGTTACGTTTCAATGGAGCTAACAATGCCAAGAGAGTCTAGACACCCTAAGGAATACGATGGTCATAATGCCCATACTAGTTTTTCCATAATGGAAGAAGGAATTTCACGTACATGTCGACACATCGTCTATTGCGCTTGGTGTTGTACTAGCACATCCTTGTGAAGGGTATATTGATCATCCTATTGCCTTTTCTAGCAAAAAATTATCAACAACAGAGAAGAATTACACCACGGCTGAAAGAGAAGGATTATCTATGGTGTATGTGCTTAAGAAATTTTCACACTATTTGTTGGGTGGACACTTCAAGATGTTCATAGAACATTCAATGTTGAAATACCTAGCTAACAAGCCAGTGTTGGGGGGGAAGATTTACCGATGGCTTCTCCTTTTCCATGGAGTTTGAATTTGAATTTATTGTTAACATGGTTCGACTAAACTCTAGACTAGACCATCGGTCGAGGTTTGAAGGTGGAGAAGAACCTGTGAATCTCGACGATAGTCTTCCTGATGCACAATTATTTTTGATCACAATGTTTGATGATCATTACAAAGATATATACATTTCTTGAGTAGGAGATATGCACCAGAAGGATTCATTACTATGCAGAAGAAAACATTAGTGGTGGGAGTTGCAGATCTCTAGTTGATAGCTGGACAACTGTATAAAATGGCACCTAACAAAATTCTTCATCGCTATGCATTGGAACAAGAGTGACCAATCATATTTAAAAAAGTGCATGCTGGTTTCGTAGGAGGGAATTATGATGGAAAAGCCACCGTGTGGAAGATATTACAAGAAGGATTATGGTACCGATAGTAAAGGATTGTATTGATTTTATTGTTGCAACTACTACAAAATTTTTGTTTAACAATGTTATGAGTAGATTCATATGCCCGTATATTTTGATAAGTGATCAAGGAAGACACTTTGTCAATTAGTTGATTGACGAGTTAACTGAATAATTTCAGATCCAGCATAGGAAGACAACACCATATCACCCACAAGTGAATGATGTTGTTGAGGCATTCAACAAGATCCCGGAGAATGCATTGAAGAATATTTGCAACATTCAAAGATATGATTGGGACCAAAAAAAATCGGCGGTACTATGGGAATATGACACGACCTGTAAGAAATTGACAGGAAAAACTCCATTTCGATTAGTGTATGGACAAGAGGCTATTATGCTGATGGAATACATTGTACCCAGTCAAAGAATAGTTGTGATTACTGAAATGACCGATATAGGTTTTATTGAAGAAATATTGTCATAAATTGTGAAGTTGGAGGAAGACCGTTTCGTCGCAGGTTATCATCAGAATGTTGAGAAGGTGCGATAGAAATACAGGCATGATATACACATCAAGAATAATCAATTTTAGGTCAGAGAACTTGTCCTCCTCTATGAAAGTAAGTTTTTAAATTATCTTAGCAAGATGAGAACACATTAGCTAGGACTGTATGTTATCATTTAGAGAATCGAAGGAGGTGCAGTACAATTGCAAAAATTAGATGGAACACCTTTAAAAGGATTGGTGAATGGAAGTCAGCTAAAGCATTACCATGATAACCACAACTTGGTCGAATAAAAAAAATATAGTTCGGAGGTTCTGTGAAAGGTATCCTATAATCCTTGAGCAGTTGGATCGTGCACCTCTCTAACCGAATATGTCACTAAAAGTGCTAAGAAGATTGTTTTCGATAACTAAGAGATGAACTCATAGAGATGAATATTTGAGAATGTGTGTTGGTTAATCATGTAAAATATTTGAAAAAATATGTTAGTAAGATTACAAAAGTAGTTTAGAAACAAATAAAAAATCCAAGGCATGGGAGGAGGACAAACATCGGCTTGACACAACTCTTACTCTCGCTTGCATCAATTTTACTAACGAAGGAATCAAACATGAAATGTTTGCAGAAGCCAAAGTCTTTCAACTTGGAGAAATTGTAGAAACCATTTTCAAGAGGGTCATGGAATTGGAATTACAAGTGAAACCCAGTAAACGTCTAGAGGTACTCGAAAAAATAAGAAAAGAAACAATTGAGGCTGCGATGAGGATAGAAGAAGAAGAGGAACCATGCGCCAATGTGGTTGAGCAATTTTATTAGTCATGGGAAGATTTGATCGATGATGAAGAGTTTAAAAAAGTCACAGAGCAGTTGCACACTATCAAAACATAGGTGAACCAACTAAATAATGAAGTAAATAAGATTTCATTAGTAGAGAAAATGGTTAAGGTTGCTGACATGAAGAACCTATAGCAACAGGTCGCAAAACTGTGAACACATCAACAAAGGAGAACTGACAGAGTCATAGAGTTACAAGTAGAGGAAAATAAAGTTAGAGGCATCATTCAACATGTACATGAAAAGGTACGAAAATCATTGGAATTAGTAGGACTTACGACTTCTAAACACATTGGTTTCAAACTTGTGGAAAATTTGAAGAAGGCATAATCAGAAGTGTGACAAGAGAGTGAATAGGTAATGAAAATATTTTAGGATTTTCACAATAATAGAGGTTTCAGACTAATGTGGCTTGGGACGAGCAACAAGTGAGTGTTAGGGTCTTGTTGTCCCTATGGAAAGTTAGGCAGAATTCAACCAGAATTCTTCTCAGGAAGATAAATATTCCGGTCGCAAGACAAAAAGGAAGTTGTGAAGGAAAGAAGAGTCATAATGAAAAAAGAGCTGTGATTGAAGAAGATCTGGGATGGAAGAAGAGCCGTGGTGGAAGAAGATCCGCAACAGGAGGAATCATGATAGAAGAAGAATAGAGTAGTTGAAAAGGGAAGTTCAAGTGATCATGGGAAAGGAATTAGTTAGAATAAAGCAAGCTTTGGGTAATAAAGAATAATTGTATTTTGGGTCGATAGGGCCTATTTTTAGTTGTAATTGAATGTACAAAAATAGAAATGAAATCCTAACAGCTAACAGAAAAGATTCAGTTGATTAAGATGTGAAAAAACTTATAAAAGGGAGAACCTAAGTTGTGTGCAGGTTGGTCATTGTTTTTATGACATTGGTTATTGAGTTGTTGATTGTCGGGTTGTTCATCATTGTTATTGTAGGTTTAGGTTGTGAGAGAAGAGAGGTTCTTAGCTTGATAATCGATCCAGGCCATGTGCGAATCAACAATAGATAGGAGAAGAGAGCTACTTAGCTAGAGAATCGATCCAGGTTGTGTGCGGATCGAAGGTTGAGAGAAGAAGAGGATAAATAAATAGACCCAAAACCAAAGAGAATGAGAGGAGAGAGATTTGTATGAAGTGTAAAATATATCTAAATAAGTCTCTGCAAGTTGAGTGCCCAGACCAAATGTGCCCTATCTCTCATCCCAGATCAAGAGCACCTTTGTGGTTTTTCTTGAATGGGTTTCCACGTTAAATATTGTCTCTGCGTGTATTTGATAATTATGTTTATGTCGAATGCATGTGTGTTGTGAATTAGTAGATCTTAATATCTTGCACAACATTTGTTTATGAATACGCCCATATATATGTGTGTCACACTACTAATAGAGTGAATATGTAATAAGGATTTTATGTTAAATGTTGAGATATGTGTTGACGAACGAGTAGACTATTATCATGAATGTATAAACAAAGAACAAGAAGTATAATTCCCCACTTCAGTCAATTTATTTGAGAATAGAAATCCCCACATAACTGTAGAAGCCTGGTTCTAGCAGCTACCAATAGATATCTCAGGTGAGACTGCATCTGCGTTGTAGGTGTTACTGATAGGGTCCTTCTTTTTCGGGCCGATATCTAGGACTTTGTTGATGAACAAAGGGATCTGAACCTGGGTCGACCGAAGCACGCCAACATCTCATGTACTTTCAAATGGATCTATCTAATCTTATAAATAAATTTATGAGTCATCAATGCTTCTCTTGTGGCGTCTTTCATCACTCCTCCTTGTTTTCCATATACAACATCTAAGGGTGAAGGTGGATAATACCCAAAGCCTTTCAAAAAAATATTTACAGGTAGAACTAAAAACTAATATGTTATAAGAGTGTTGAATATAAATCAAAATTTCATCCTAGGCCCTTATATGCTTATGAATCTAACCACTAAAAATTTGAACCAATTTCTTTTTCATGACTTCTATCTACCCATCTATTTGTATATGGAAAGTTGTAGATCCCTTCAACTCAATGTCCATATTTCCCAAAGTCTTGTCCAAAAGGCGCTAAGAAATTTGGCATCTCTATCTAAGATTATGCTCCTTGTTATAGGTGGGAACTTTAGTTTTGGGTCAAGTGTTTGCATGACAAATACTACAATTGGTGGTATGGAGGGAATCAAGGGAACCAACGTGTAGAATCTCGTGTTTCGCTTCATGATTAGTCTATGCATGGCATTATTCATGCCATTAAATCTATGCGCACACTAAAATTTGGGAAAGGGAACACAATCCTATTTTTAGGCATTTTCTGTGATGGGTTAGGGTTCCTGTTCCTATTATTGTTAGTAGGGTTGACCTTTTGATGGTTATTGTACTCATGCTATAAAAGATAAGATACTGAGAAAGAGATGGTGTTCTTGGTATTTCCATCCGAGTGTTGTAGAATGTATTCAATCCAATTTTGAGTATAATATTAAGTATGTTCCATCTACTCTACACATAATATGTGTTATCATGTATTATTTTTGAATGGATGATTTGACATGGAGATATGATCAATAAGTTGTTTAATATTTGTCATGAATGTATGCATGAATGAAGACTTAAGTAAATGGAGGGAAACCCTCCATCCTTCTCTCCACACCCTATATGATGGTACTTTAGGATATTTAGACACTTATGAGTTAGTTAATATCAATTTGTGAAATATATCCATTAGGTAAAAGTGTGTTTCTTTAGTATGCATTAGTATGCATTTGTAAATATTCAAATCCGATGGTCACGATATGTTCTAAACATAGAGTGATCCGACTGTTCAACTTCTCTTACATCATACCTACCATTGATTCGTGGCTTAATGCCCGATTGGTCCATGATTTCTATTTAAAGAGCATGGAGGGTCCTTGGCTAGTTGATCGATTATGAGAAGCTCATGTAACTTTCTTTCTTTTGCATAATAAATTGCTCCAAGTAGCTATTTGGCTGGGGCCGTGGATTGTTTCCCTCTCGAGGGTTTTAACCACATGACAAACATCGGTGTGTTGATCTGTGATCTATTTGTATGAAGTGGTTGCTCAAGGTGTTCGGTCTTTTGGGAGTATCATGTGTACCCGAACATGGTATCAGAGCGTTTATGAAGAGCCGCTTTCGGTTTTGATCAAGATATGGAACTGGTGTTGCCGAAACTTTGAAAGGGTTTCTGGTTCTATATTTTTTGTGCATTTGTTGCCTATGGGAGCTGTTCCATTGCATCCAGAGCGTCGTTTCCATTGGAAAAAAGTTTTCATTTCATCAAAAACTATTTTCTGTTTGTTCCAGAAACACCCATTTCAGCAAATCTGAAGGTATAATGTTACAGTGACGGATTTGTTTTATTTTTTTAAAAATCTCTCATATTTTATCAGTTTTATTATTAGATCTTTACTATTTTAGTCTTGGACTATTGCCTTCCCTGGCTGCGTATTCTCTTTGCCGTGCACCTTGCACAATTGCGGTGAATCAGAAACATAAAGGGAAAGTTTTTTTCTTATCTTCTCGGCTACGTATGCTCTTTGTCGTGCACCTTGTGCGATCACGGAAAATCAGAAACAATGAGAAAACTTGAAAACGTAGACTTTCTGGGTAAGCTAACCAAGATCTAACCCCATTGTGTGGAAAAAGTTGTTTTTGTTTTTGTGTTTTTAGTTTTTTTTTGTGATTTGCAGGAAAAAAAGGCAAGCACGAAGAACGAGAGAGAAGCGTTAAAAAAAAGAGAGTCCTCTTCCTCTTTCCATTCTTTTACGTACCTTTTAAACTTAGCTCACTTGGTCCAAAGTTGCTTTACGCCTTAATAGGTCTTGAGTTCAAGCCTTATTATGTTATTTTTTAGTGCATGCAATTTCTATTTTAAAGTTACTTTATTGTAAAAGTGCATCTCACTTAAATAAAATAAAATAAAAAGTGAGTCATTTAAGTCTTTTAATTTATTGCCGCACTATTTAAAGTAACATTATTGTAAAAGTGAACCTTACTTATTCTACAAAAGTGATTCACTTCAAAGCAACTGTATTATAAAGTGATTGTCAAAGGTTAATCTTGGGAAGAGGGGGGCTGTTTATTTACTTGGTCTAGTTAATATCTGCCACGTCACTATTGGGGACATCTTCAACATTTTCTTTGATCAAGCATAACTTCATCATCTAGTATCAGTTTTCAGTGTCATTTTTTTAAAACCACATATTTTTTCGAGATCTTTGCATCTAGATAGTTAGTTTATGTTCTTTCAGTCATTATTTTATAGTATGGCCACCCCTTGTGATATTATACTTACAAGTTCTAACTATTTCTCATGGAAATCTCGTATGGAGGATGTTTTGCGAAGTAGGGGACTTTTCAGGATAACCTCAGGGAAAGAAACAGAACCCATTGATGATGATAAGAAAATTAAATGGGAAAATAGATGTGATGAAGCTCATTGATTGATTGGGATGTCAATCTCTACTGATTTGTGATTCCACAAATCTAGAATTGATGAACCTGATATCACTTGGGAAAAGTTGGAATCTGTGTTTGGTAAACACAATGATATTCGAGGTCATCAACTTGAGAATGAGTTGATTTCCTTGAATCCAAATGATTTTTCATGCATTCAAGACTATTTATCTAAGTATAAAACTCTTAAACTTTTATGTGCAAAATGGAAGATTAAGAAATAAGACAAACAATGTATTTATCATATTCTTTCCAAACTTGGACCTGCATATTCTGTTTTTGTATCTACATTCTACTCCATGAAAGAATCCTTGATTGCAGCTAGCTATCAAGAGCCTAGTCTTGAATCCTTTTGTTATTCCTTAATTAAAGAGCAAGATAAGCTCATTCATCTTGGAATAATTAACTATGTAGATACATCTGTGAAAGCCTTATTGTCCCAACAGAAAGAAAAGTGCAAGCCTCCCAAGAAACAAAATTTTCGCAATAATAAGCCAAACAACAAGGGTCCCAAACCCTCTCAGTCATCTCCTTAAAAAATGACAAAGGATCCAAGCCAATAGGAAAGAAGATTGAGCATCATTGCAATTTTTGTGGGAAATACAATCACGATGAATCTAAGTGTTTCAAGAAGATGGAAGCCTTGAAAGAAAAAATGAAGAAGCAACACATCAGCTTAGATTCGTCTTCAGAATGTACCTCTCATGGACATGCACTTTGTGCTTCTGGTTACTCTTATATTGCATCTTCTTCTTCTACTTCAATTGAATGGCTCATTGATTCTGGAGCATCTTATCATATGGCTAAGGATCAATCCATCTTTTCTACTATGCATGGATGTAACACTAAGCAAATATTTGTTGGTGATGATATATCTCTAAGTGTTGTAGGATTTGGAACAGTTCCAGTAGAAAATGGTCATTTCAGTGATGTACTGTGTTCCAAAAATTTCCTGCAATTTGTTATCAGTCTATCAAATTACTCATTCGGGTGAAGGTAAAACTGTGACGTTTACACCTCACCAAGTTGTAATCAAAGATTTTAAAAATCCTCAAAATGTACTTGCTACTGGAACTGTTGATGATATTGCCAGGTTGTACAAATTTAACAACTTTGGGTCATCACCTTTTCCTTCAGTTTTTGTTGCTCATAGTGATAACTTGAGCAAACTTTGGCATGAGCGATTTGGTCACTTAAATTATCAGTCATTACAATAACTATGTAAAGACAATATGGTGACCGGTCTTCCTATGTTATCTTGCAAGATGGTGTTTGTTCCAGTTGTGTACTTGAAAAACATCATCGGTATAGTTTTGACAAACCTGCCTCTTGGCACGCCTCGGTTCCCTTGGAGCTTGTGCATAGTGACTTGTGTGGCCCTCTTCCATCTGCATCCTTTTCTGGTTTCAAATATTTCTTAACTTTCATTGATGACTACTCCAGACGCACTTGGGTTTACTTCCTAAAAATTAAGAGTGAAGTATTTAACATGTTCTTGGCCTACAAGGCCCTTGTTGAAAAATAATCTGGTCATCAAATTATTAAGTTAAGATCTGACAATGGAGGAGAATATGTTAACAACAAGTTCACTACTTTCTGCACTGAACAAGGAATCCAACAAGAACACATTGTTCCATATACACCAGAACAAAATGGTGTAGCTGAACGGAAGAACCACACTTTAAAAGAAATGGCTAATTGTATGATCCAATCTAAGGGACTAAGTCTTCAATATTGGGCTGAGGCCATAAATTGTGCAAATTACATAGTTAATCGCACACCCACTAAAGTTTTACAAGGTATAACACCGAAAGAAGTATGGAGTAAAATTAAACCAGATGTAAGTCACTTTTGTGTGTTTGGCTGTGAAGCATGGGCTCACATTCCGGATGAAAAATGGAAAGCATTGCAACCTAAAAGTGAAAAGTGCATATTTGTTGGATATTCAAAAGATTCAAAAGGTTATATACTTCTTCAGCCACATTCTCATGATATAATCATTAGAAGATATGTTAAATTTGATGAAAATCTCTTGGCCTACGAGCCTAACTTGGCGGGTGTGACATCTTTGGCCTCCGAGCCTGATTTGGCGATTGTGCTTTCTTCTTCTTCTTCCAACTTCCTTGAGAAGGTTTCCAACTCCAATTTATGATGATGATAGTGAGGATGAAAATCCACCTCCGCCTGCTCATGTTCCTCCAATTGCACCAGCACCAATACTTCCTCGATGGGTCCGTTCAACATGTGAAGCAGCTGGTGATCTTGTTGGTGATCCTAGAGATCAACATCGAACATGTTCTCAGTTTCAGCAAGCCTCTTCTCTTTTGGCTCAAGTTTCCAAGAATCATGATCCAGAAACTTTTGCAAAAGTTTCAGGAAATCCAGATTGGGATGCAGCTATGGATGAAGAATATCGTTCCTTAATGACGAACGATACTTGGCATCTCGTTCCTCTTCCAAAAGGAAGAAAAATTGTCAGATGTAAATGGGTCTACAGAACTAAGTATGCATCAGATGGAAGTGTTGAAAGACTTAAGGCAAGGTTAGTTGCTAAAGTTTTTTCCCAAGTTGAAGGGATTGACTACAATGAAACCTTTGCTCCTGTCGCAAAAATGAATTCCATCCGCCTTGTTCTTTCCCTTGCAGCCTTACATAACTAGGAATTCCATCAAATGGATGTCAAGTCTTCCTTTTTACATGGTGATTTACAGTAGGAAATTTACATGGAACAACCTCTTGGATATGTTCAGGATAACTCTAGCCTTTTTTGTCTCCTTAAGAAATCCTTATATGGCCTTAAACAAGCTCTTAGAGCTTGGTATGCCAAAATGGATAGCTTTCTCCTTGACATTGGTTTTTCTAAATGCCATTCTGACCCCAATGTCTATACCAAGAAAGTAGGAAACCATCTCATCATACTTATTCTTTATGTTGATGATCTTATCCTTACTGGTAGTGACCCTAAACTTATAACCCATGTGAAATCCAGTCTTAAGCAAAATTTTGAAATGTTAGACTTAGGACATTTGCATTATTTTCTTGGTCTCCAAGTCTTGCAAACCAAAGAAGGAATCTTTCTTTCCCAGTCTAAGTATGCTTGTGACCTTCTTCATCACTTCCACATGGAAGATTGTAAACCAGCCCCTTCTCCCTTCCAGTCTAGAGTCAAACTTTCTACCACTTGTATTTCCCTTGAAGCAAATGCCACCTTGTATCATCATCTTGTTGGTAGTCTTTTATACTTGACTCATTCCCGTCTTGACCGGCCGTTGGTTGTGTTTCCCGTTATATGCAAACTCCTCATGAAAGTCACTGGAAAGTAGCAAAAAGAATACTTCAATATATTCGAGGTATAATTCAGTTTGGGATTCATTACAGTACAGGGGGGAAACCTTTGTTGGTTGGTTTCATTGGTTCAGATTGGGCTGGTGATCTTGATGATCGAAAGTCTACTGCAAGTTATGTTTTTAGTCTGGGATATGGACCAGTCACTTGGGCTTGTAAGAAACAACAAGCTCTTGCTCTTTCTTCAGTAGAAGCATAATATCGAGCCCCAGTTAATGCCAGTCAGGAAGCTTTATGGCTTTGACAGATCCTTTCAGAGTTTGGATTCAAGCAGCAATAGCCTACTCCACTTTGGTGCGACAACCAAAGTGCCATCAAGCTTTCCAAAGATCCAGTTCTC
>LPNX010892770.1:61011-90407 GCA_001517045.1 Pseudotsuga menziesii | reverse complement strand
TCATACCTACCATTGATCCGTGGCTTAACACCCGATTGGTCCATGATATCTATTTAAAGAGCATGGAGGGTCCTTGGCTAGTTGATCGATTATGAGAAGATCATGTAACTTTATTTTTTTTGCATAATAAATTGCTCCAAGTAGCTATTTGGTTGGGGCCATGGACTGTTTCCCTCTCGAGGGTTTTAACCACGTGACAAACATCGGTGTGTTGATCTGTGATCTATTTGTGTGAAGCGATTGCTCAAGGTGTTCGGTCTTTTAGGAGTACCCTGTGTACCCGAACTTACATGTCTCAGGTGAGACCTTATTCTATCTTCAAAATATTGAATATGCTGATGTCTATGGGGTATTTGTTTAACATTGGGATCATAGTGGAAGGATGCCAGTATGATATGGAAATTGACCAAAGGTGATATTGAAGAATGTATGCAAGTCAAAAAGATGATTTCACACAAAAGGAGATTGGAGGCTTGCATGTAAATCCAGAAAATTGGATTAAAAGGAAAATAAATATAGGTTGAAGAATCTGGATAACAAATAGTCTAGAGAAGTAGATTTATGGTTTCATAGGGTTAAGGAAGGATATATTGTGGAGTCTTCCATAGTGTGTAGTGAGTCATATAGATGTGCAGAGGCTAGATTTGAAGCATGTCCTAGAAAAAGGTTTTAGTAGAGATATGTGTGTGGACCAAGATGATATTCGTGGAGAAAGGACTAATGACCATGGAAGCATAAACCCCATGCAGATGGTGGAGGGTATGAAGAGGTGTGAAAGTAGGTATAAAAAATGGATCCATACGAGTCAAGGCTTTGGAGGGAGGAGTGACATGAAAGAATATTTGAGATAAGATATTCGGTTAGAAAATAGATGAGAGGAGAGAAATTGAAGGGGGAACGTAGTTATAAAATGATAGGTAAAACTAATGCATGAGAGGAGACTGCACTAAATGGGTGCATAAGAGATTAAGATACACCAGAAGGGTGCGTAGTGCATGCACAGGAAGAGTGCACAAAATATGAAAGACCACCAAAAAGGTGTGGAATAGAATATAGTGGGAGCTTTGAATAGGATATCGATACCAAACCCTAACGACAGATCAAAAGAGGAAACTTAGAGGACTTAGAAGAAGAAATAGTGCATCTAAATGGACCCACTTCGGTGGCTGCCCAAAATACCGTAGGGGTAAAGATAGCCTCCCCTATATTTAACGAGGTAAGAATGAATGTACCTAAAAGAAACCCCCTCTTCATCTCACCCCCCTTGCTCTCCTTAGTCAATCAAGAAGCAATACTATTAACCCGTTTTCAAAGAGAAGAAAGTTTGAAAGTTAAACAAGAAGTGACTTGAGGAGTAAAAGCAATTCCTACACCAAAAACTCAAAGTCCATAAGGAAGTACTATAGTGCCAACTATACTAGTTCCATCAAGAACACCTAGTTTGTTGATATATAGTAGAATGGTTAGGACATGTGATTTAACATTGAGATTAGTTTCCCTCAATGGGACTAGAAGAATGACACTGAGAAACATTGGTTTACTGTTGATGTATTTGTCACTTCGGAATGTATTCACTTGTATATCTTATATTGTAGCCCAATGTTCCTATTGAGAGAATCATTTGTATTTCATTGTCCCCCGATGTCCCTATCAGGAGAATCATTAATATAATAAAGTCATGTAAAGTCATATAGGTTAACCTTCCGTTGTAAGTCAGGGAAATAGTCCCCATAGTTGAGGGGTACTAGGGTTATTAGAATCTCCTAGTGAGGTCATCCCTGGTAAGTAATTGTCAAGTGGAAAAATAGTATAAATAGAGAGTGAGAATTTCTATTTGAAATACACACTCACTCAACTGTAGTGCATGAGTGAGAGAAGAGGAGCTCGCACAAGTGAGAGAGAGAACAACTGTCAGAGATGATCTTTGTGTTTTTAGGTTTTACTTTTTCCATTGGTGCTCATTCTATCTTTGAGGAAGTTGAGGGGTTTTCTCCTTTATGGTTTCCCTGAGAAAAATTCTTTGTGTCTCTTGTGATTATTGTTGTGCATGTTATTCTCTTAGATAAGATCCTAGATCATACTAATTAAATTATAAAAATCTAACATGGTATCAGAGCTAACCTGAGAAGAATACACTGTGCAGCTGCAGAAGCTAGGGCTTCTTACTTTTGGGGTCTCTCTCCACATATCATCCGCAAAATGAGGCTAGGATAAATCTCCATTGAAGGGGGAATCTTTCTATCGAAGTAGAATTTGATTTTGAGCATTTTTAGTTTTTGACCTACCACTACAATGGGAAATTAGGGATTTCCATAGAAGTGGAATTTTTGAGTGAGACCAGCATAGGATTTCTCTCCTCCTCAAAATCGACGTTTAGAGACCAAGATCAAATTTTTTGGTTGGGTAAAAATTTGGGAAAGTCAAACCCTAATTTGACCCTGAACCTGAAAAACCTAGAATACTAAAACTAGTAGCTTTTCTACATTCGCTATATCTCGATATTGGAGAAGGATCAAGAGCCAAAGCCTTTACAGTAAAAATATGAAGTTCTTATGTACCATGTGTGAACGTTTCAGCCTCAGATTCGCTATATTCTAGGAGATATGATTCCTCCAAATCAAGGTTCCATACTATCCCGGGATTCATCCCTAAACAAAACACCTTGGGAGAATCTCTATATCTCGGGATACGAAGGTCCAAATGGAATTTCTCAAGATGTTATAGATAGGGAACATATTGTAATTTCTATGGTAAAAGTTTCAGACTCTGAAGCTGAAACAATGACATGTGGAAGTCTATACAAGTTCACTATGCTGAACAATCCTGAAATAAGTCACCTTGGGAAAACTCTCATAAGTCCCAATTTATGAAACAAATTCTACTCAAAACTACGGATTTGGAATGAGGACAGATGATTCTACCTCAAGGAGAAGTTTCAGACACATAGGAGCATCACTTTCAGATATATTGCAGAAACAATATCATGCATCTCTGCAGAAGAAATTGAAGAAAACTAGGGCATCAGATATTTTGTAGTTTTGATCACAGTTTTGGGAAAATGAGGATGTTGCTCAGCTTGCCTTGAGGAGGCACATCTTTCTATCCAATCAGATCTGAAATATTCCAATTTTTGAAAATTAGGGCTTCTCTAACAAACCCTAGGTCAGCGAGATCCGGAACCAGGATGAACACCTCAAATCTGTAAGATCTAATCTTTTGCTATTTACATTTGAGGTTCTCATTTCAAAATGACTAATCACACCAGCTTGATGACAATCTTGGTGAAGCTGACAACTTCCAAGCATGGAAGTATAGAATCTCATTGGTTCTTGAAGAAAAATAATTGGACACATACATAAGTGGAGAGGTTCCAGTTCCAGAGGGAGATGAGGATAAAGCCTTACACAAGAAGGACTTGGTCAAGGCCAAGAGGATCACCTTATACCACAAGTGTCTTCCCTAAAGACACCTAAACAAATGTTTGATTCCTTGACCAAGCTATTTTGAAGGGAAGAATATAAATTGGAAGAAGCATAGGAACTTCGTGATCCTTGAAGAAATTGACTTAGATCAGTATTTCAGTAAAGAAGTTATAAGAGCCAGAGGGAGATGAGGCTAAGGCTAGAGCCAAGAGAATCATTGTAGATTCTATTAAAGAGCATCTCATTCCACATGTGTCATCCTTGAATAAAACAAAAGGAAGTGTACGATGCTATGACAAAGCAATCGAAGATGAATGGGATATTGTTATAACCACCTTGAATGGCCTCCCAGGATCATGTGATTCATTCATTCAAGGAATGTGTGCTAAAAAGAAGTGATTACCTTTAGCAGACTCTGGGAAGAGCGCACAAAAGAAGAAGCTTGACTCATAATAAGAGAAAAGAAAATGGGAGCAACTGAAGATCAAGATTTCACGATCCAAAGAAGATCCCTCAAGCGATGAGGAATACAAATGACTCAATTCTTGAAGAACCTCTTATCCATCTTAGCATTTGGATAAGAAATGATGTTGTTATGAACGAAGAAGATGATGAAGCTGAAGGATCAAGAAGGAGTCTACCCATGAAATGAATAAAGATAATTATTCAATTTTCATTTCATGATATTATTTTGTTATGCATTTGTTTATATTCAGTTGATGTGTTATGCATGATAGAATGTTTGCATTAATGAAAATATACTACTAATGTGCATGTGATGGGTAAGCATCCCATGGTGCTATACAACTCTCCATTGCTACTTATCTAGAATGAAACCTCTTTGCTGACATATTGGATTAGTGCACAATCTCAATGATGTCATGGTAGAGATGGAAGGAATCTAGAAAGTATCCATGAGATATGGATGAATGTTTTATTGGCTAAAATAGTCGCATGATTATATCTTTATGCATAAGAATTTTCCATTATGAATATGCCTTCTAAAATGTTTCTAACCATACAACTAATGCATTTGACTTGTAGGAAACTTGCTGTCGAGTTCTAGATAAAAGACTTGGGTATGATACACTACTTTATAGGCATGGAGGTGTGACAGAGTGCAGATGGAATCTTCCTTGGACAAGGGAAGTATGCAGTGGAGATCCTGAAGAGGTTCAGGATGATGGACTGCAAGGACATGACCAAACCTATGGCATCGAACATGAATCTATTGAGTGATGCCTTGTCAGATTCAGTTTATGCCACGATGTATCATCATATGATTGGGTCCTTAATGTACCTAACGAATATGAGACCAGATATTTGCTTTGCTGTGAACACATTGAGCCAGTTCCTAACAGATTTGAGACATGTTCACCTGATGGTTGCAAATCATGCAGTGAGGTACCTAAAGGGTACGGTTGATTATGTGCTCAAGTATGAGGCGAATCAGAACATTAACCTAGAGGGTTATGTGGATTTGGATTGGGCATTTAGTTCCATTGAGAGGAAGAGCACTTTGGGGTGCTGCTTTAGTATGGGATCAAGTGTGATCTCTTGGTTTAGCAGGAAATAGTCCTGCATGGCACTGAGTACAGCCGAAGAAGAAAAGGAACAGTGAAGCTCCAGTTTGTGATCCATATCGAGATATCTTGAAAGAGGGAGTGATGAGTTCTAGCATAGCCAGTGAGGTAGGTTGTCTGAGCATAAAATCCTGGTGAAGCTCGTAGGTTGCTCAAACGTAAATAGTCCTGTAGGTTGTCCTCGGATGTAATCAGTTCTAGCGAAGCTCGTAGGTTATCCTTGGACATAATAAACCCTGACGTAATTCTATGCTAGAAATGGCCAGAGTGAAGGGTGAGTACTTTAGGGAGAAGCTCCGTGTTCTCCAGATCGAGGTTTCCTCCAAGAGGAAGTGATGAGTCTATTTTCCTTTCTGACATTGTGGTAGGATTGGTTCCTCACATGGTCAGATGTAAGTGCTATGCCTTTCTGACATGGTGGTAGGATCGGTTCCTCCCATGGTCAGATGTAATTTCTATTCCTTTCTGACATGGTGGCAATATTGGTTCCACCCATGGTTAGATGTAAGCGATGTTCCTTTCTAACATGGTGGCAAGATTGGTTCCTCCCATGGTCAAATGTAAGTGTTGAGCCTTTCCTCGGATGGTAGTAGGTGTATCCTACCATGCCGGTGGATGTAAGTGCAGAGTCTTTCCCCAGATGGTAGTAGGTGTGTCCTACCATGCCGATGAATGTAAGTGCAGAGCCTTTCCCTGGATGGTAGTAGGTGTGTCCTACCATGCCAGTGAATGTAAGTGCTGGGACCTTTCCTTGGATGGTAGTAGGTGTGTCCTACCATGCCAGTGGATGTAAGTGCTGGGGTCTTTCCATGGATGGTAGTAGGTGTATCCTACCATGCCAGTGGATATAAGTGTTGGAGCCTTTCCTCGGATGGTAGTAGGTGTGTCCTACCATGTCAGTGGATATAAGTGCTGGAGCTTTTCCCAGATGCTAGTAGGTGTGTCCTACCATGTCGATGGATGTAAGTGCTAGATCCTTTCTCAGATGGTAGGGGGCGTGTCCTACCATGTCGATGATATAAGCGTTGAAGAAGAAGACCTACATGGAGGCTAGGCCTACAACTAGCATGAAAAAGGGTTGGGTCTATAGAACTTCCTATGATGAGTAGAATTGAGAGATAACACCATTTGTTGGAGATAGCGGGAGTAGTGATGATGATCCATCTTTGATGATGATCCAGTTATGATGACTCGTGCTGATGAACTGTGTCAAGAGAATACCTTCCTAGTTAAGAGGGAGTGTTGATGTATTTGTAACTTCAGAATGTATTCACTTGTATATCTTATATTGTACCCTGATATTCCTATTGAGAGAATCATTTGTATTTCATTGTACTCTGATGTCCCTATCGAGAGAATCATTAATATAATAAAGTCATGTAAAGTAATAGAGGTTAACCCTCCATTGTAAGTCAGGGCAATAGTCCCCACGGTTGAGGTGTACTAGGGTTGTTAGACTCTTTTAGTGAGGTCGACCCTGGTAAGTAATTGTCAAGTGGAAAACTAGTATAGATAGAGAGTGAGACTCTCTATTTGAAACACTCACTCACTCAACTATAACACATGAGTGAGAGAAGAGGAGCTCGCACAAGTGAGAGAGAGAAAAGATGTCAGAGATCATCTTTGTGTTTTCGGGTTTTACTTTTGCCATTGGTGCTCATTCTATCTCTAAGGAAGTTGCAGGGTTTTCTCCTTTATGGTTTCCCTGAGGAAAACTCTTTGTGTCTCTTGTGATTATTGTTGTGCATGTTGTTCTCTAGATAAGATCCTAGATCATATTGATTAAATGATAAAAATCTAAAATTTACATGTGAATCCATCCGGTCATTAAAATAGATTACTGAAGAAGCTATGAAGATTGTAGAGTTAGAGACTACTTTCAAAAATTGGGCCTTGATTGGGCCTAGGATAAACAAGGCCACTAACAACCATTAAGAAAGATATATTAAAGGAATTCTAGAAGCCCAAGGAAAAATCTCAATGCATATTTGAGATAAATAACTTAAGCAGAGGATTGGTGAGTCCATCTACGACTATGATCAATGTAGGATCAAGATCCGCTTGGATCTCCTAAGCTTTCAAATTCAAGATGTGCAACACTGATAATGGTTTATCGTGTGCTTCCTGTCACATATCAGAGTTCCCCTTACACAACACAAGGTGGGAGCACAATCGAAGGCTCTGGAGATTGCTATGAATTTGGAATCCACTACAAGCGAAGTCTCTACAACAGGGATGGTGTAGGTTCAATGGTAGCTTTTTGTTCTAACTACACAACTAAAACAATTATCAATAGGGAAGGCAATATGAGAAATTGTGTGGTGCACTTTCTATAAGGCAGAGGTTCACCACAAGAATGAGTTCCCTACTCTAAATAATTACATGGAGATAGACACACCTATCCCATTCCTAATCAAGCCCAAGGTGGAATGGTACGAGATCCAATCAAGCCCAAGGTGGAATGGTATGAGATCCTCAGGACACGGGGACACCCACCTCCAAAATGCTCGACCTTGCGAAAGTATTAGAGTTCTACACATACCTTGTTCTACAAATTTCACAAGTCAATGGGCCATGATGTCAACAACTTCTGCACACATTAGTTCATGAAGCACCACACTTGATGTGTTTTGTGTCTATTATAGCCTGTTTTTGTTTTCTATTTTTGAACCATTTGCTTGTCTTAGAAGTATGATTTTTCTTATTGTTTTAAAGTTTTGACCTTGGGTTCTTTTAAAATATTTTGATTTTATCCTTATGTTTATAGTTGATTTAATAGGTTTTCTTTTTAATTTTTGCTTTACTTAATTAATTTCATGATTTTTATGGGCTTATAGGCTGTATATATTTATGCAAGGTTCTAAAGAAATATCATAAGACCTTACTTAAAGTTATTTACCAAAAAACAACATTTTTTTTTAGTTTTGGTTAAAAAATCATAAAACAGGGATTCCTATAGCGCAAGACAGAAATTGATACACTAGAGTGCTACAAGAAAATCACGCGAGCTAAAATCATCATTTTTTGGTCAAATTTCTTCGGGATTCTCATACCTAAGTTGTCAATCACATTGTATGATGCATTTGATACGTGTCTTTGACAGTTTAATCAGTAAAGCAGGTGGAATGCCATCATAGAGGTGAAATCGTGGTGGTTTTCATGCTGAGCAGGTATAATGATGACAGTAGAGCATAATGAAACAAAGATTTTGAGATTATGTTTTATCTAAAGGACATGAAGGGTAAGTGAAGATCATGGAGAGAAATCGGTACGCAGGAATCGAGATTTTAAAACTGAACGAGAAATTAGGGCTTCTCAGCAGCGACAGGTTGGCATGGTCTAAGCAGTCAAAGACAGGTGGAGCATGCAATTCGACACTTGACTACTGAAATAACTATATTCAACACCCAAATTGATCATCTTAACAGGTAGCCCGCGTGCCTTTGCTAGGGTTTTTTGAATTTGGGGCTTTTTCTGAAAAAACAATTAATAACAAATTCGAAGGATGAATATTAGTTTTAAGACCCAATCCATGATAGACGATGAATTATTCACCAATACATTCAAAGTATTCATCATTTGAACAGTAGAATTCAGAGCAGAGCTTGTTGGAGTTTCCTGAACTGTATTTTAGGTCAGTCTGTTGAGATTTGAAGACATTTAGACTGTGGTATATCGACAGAAGCTGTTTAACCATAGTAAATATGAAAAAGAGTGGAAAAACAAACAGGGTAGAGCCCTCTGGCATAAGCTGGGTGAAGAATTTTCCACAATGTGCACAGTTATTTTCAGATGCAGGATGGTTAACATTCTTTAAGACAATTGAAGGATATCATGCATAGGTGTTTTATAGATTTGCTCAATGCCTAGACAGAGACACAGTGTCTTTTGACACCTTAAAGTTCAAATTGACTAAGGAATTGATAGCTGAAGCAACAGGGATCCAGGATGAGGGAGAGTTATGGTTTAAAAAGGTTCCATTCACCTTCAATGCTCAAAAGTACCTACTGCCTGGTGTGATTACAGATTGGAGAAAAGGTGTTCCAATCCATAACTTTAAACCTGATTGGATTGAGCCCATTAAAGTCTTGCACAGTTATGTTACCTGTGAGGGTAGATATGCTTTTGTTTTCAAATATCACTTTAGGTTTCTTCAGCATCTTAGTGATGAGTCCAAAATGAACTTACCTTTCTTCTTTCTGAAAAGTCTACAAAAGATGTCATGCAGAGTTAGAGAGCACCAAGATCATACAAAGCAGTCTGTTTTCCATCATGGACTCATCATTCTTATCATAAGCACTGTCTTGCAGAATAGGGGGAAGACTTGGGATCATTTCATCTTCTGGTCAGGTTTCAAAACTGATCAAGAGGAACAGTCACAAAGAAGACAAGTAGACAAAGGTCAAGCTTTGACTAAGAAGCTTAGGAAAAAGGTATCAGTCAAGAATGAAGAAAATGTTGAACCATAAGAAGTTTCAAACCAAGAAAATAAAAATTCTGAGTTTGAACAGCAAGTTAATGAGAATGAGAGCAAGACTTTACAATCAGAAATCAAAGAAGCCGAGCCTGTTGAAGATGTTGTACCTGCAAAGACAATTCAAGATGTAAAGGAAGATATTGAAGTGCAAAATCAAAGCCCTATCACAGTTCTATCAGAGGAAGATGATAAATACTTATTTGATGATGATAAAATTCCTGTTACAAACGCAGCTAGGGTTTCTGCTGAGTAAAAGCTTCACACTCATTGTGATGAGGAAGCACTGCCAAAAAGAAAGAAAATGAAAGTTGCTGAGTTTACCTCAATTACTCATCAAGGAAAGACTCTCAAGATGTTGGGAGAGATTGCTGCAGTATGGAGACCTAAAACAAGACCTAAACATAAACTTAGACTGAACATGAAAAAGCTACTGAAGCCCAAATTGGCTAAAGAAAAAGTGACAGTGATAGAGGATTCATCATCTAAAGACAAATTGGATGATGATAAAGATGACAATAAGGGAAAAAAGCCAATTGAATAAAAAAGAGAGTCTGTCATGACTCATACCAAGATCTAATATATTTCTGGAGATTCGAAATCAAATGTTGCAAGAGCAACAACAAAGTGAGGTAAAGAGTTCTTGCTTAGAAAAGAACAAGATGGTTGAAGAAAAAGTTCCATGCAAAGCTGAAAGTGAAGAACATCTAGGGTTTCCTGGAATATCCATAGAACTTATGGAAGAGGATGAGGAAATTTATAGGAGACTGAACATCCCATGGATACCGAATGAGATGCAAACAACAGCAGGAGACAAATGTATGGATTTAGAAAAAGAAAATCTACAAAGAAGTATAAAGCAATACAAGTACCAGATCGAGTATATGCAGGAAACTAATGATGGGATAGTTACAACAAACATGAAACTTAGAGAAGATTTGGAGGAAGTAAACATCCATTATCAAGAGTTGATCACAGTTTCAAGAGAAGCATTGAAAATGAAAAAAAAAACAAAAAGTCAATTCACAGTGTTAAAGTAAACCATCTAGGACCTGCAACAGCATAATGAAGAGCTCACAGGGAAGATTGCAGACATGGAGATAGATCAATTGAAGGCAAGAAGAAAAGCTCAAGCCTTGGAAGGAATTGCTTTATTGGCTGAAGCAGCTAAAGATTTGTGAAAGTTAGTCAAAAGAGTTAGTTATTAGTTAAGTTTGAAAAGTTATTTTATTTTTTGTAAAGATGTTTTAAATTGAACTATTCGATAGGTAGTCTTAAAAGCAGTTATAATTCAGTTATCTAACTGATTTTGAAAGTAAGATAAATGTAAGTTTGAAAGAAGACAAAGGGTTTGATTTTTTGCTGATAAGGGGAGGTCATCAGGCTGGTTTATGAGCTAAGTAAAGACTCTTATGTGTATTTTGAGGACTGAATTATGAAACATATGCACTATATGCCCTTCAGTTTATTGTCTGGTTTCATTATAACTTGTGTTAGTTACTCAGCTGGTATATTCATTGCTTGTTTAATGTTTTTATGCTTAGAATGCTTGCCAACTGTGGGTGAAATTCAGTATTGTGTTTTCTGTTGGATTATGGTTTATATGTTATGCATCTCAGCCATTCAATGCTCATGATTTAGTGTTTACTTTGGTTTTATGAATGTTTTCCCTCTTGTCTTCAAACTGCTCAACCAAAAAACCTTGAAAACCCTAAAAGCCCTATTTTACTTTATTGAGATTATTTAAATTGTGTTGCCTTATTTTCTTGTAGTCTCGGAACAATTTCTGGCACTAACAATGTCCAAGGGACAAAGGAATTGATCAAGGAGGGAATCATGGAGCTGCATGGTGAGGATATCAAGGCCGAGGTAGAGGATATGGAGGTGGAGGCAGGCAAGCCCAGCCATTTGGCACAATTTTGTATCAAACCCCATGCCCTCTGTGGGTATTGTTACAACATGGAGCATCTGACAAAAGATTGCCCAGATCTAGAGGCATTGTGGGAAGAGAAAAAGGGTCGTTGTAATGTGGTTGTAATATGGTGACGACAGAACTGCAATAAGATCTTGAAGAAAGGGACCCTGCCTATGTAAACACAGTAACTTGGGGGAGGGGTAAGACAGGGGAAGATGTGAGCACTGCACGTCACACAGCGAAACCGACTGAGTCCAAGATAAAGAAAACGACACAATCTTTGTGAAAGTTCGATACTAGGCACCAAAGGTGATTCCTATGCGATGCACAAAAAGTGGTTGAGGAAGCAGCCTTGCAGGAAGAAAAGTTGCACCAAGAGCGACTGCATAAAAAGGACTAGCTACATAAATTGCGTGAAGAAAAGGATCACCAAAAGAGACTACACACAGAAGACCTGCTGCCTAACCTGAGCAGTGAAGAGAAACAAGAGATAGGCACAAAAGGCCAAAGAGTAATCAACTTGAGGAACGAGTGATTTTCTGCAGTGTTGTCTAAAAGCGTTGAGTTATCCTATAATGGTGACCAAATTCACCAGCTTACTCACCAAGATGGTCGCATCAAGCAACACGGAGGAGCCCATCTTGGCGCAGCTACTGGAGTGAATTCTACAACTGGTGAGTAAGAAAAGACACCTCTTTATCGCAAAAGTTCTAACCAATTTTGCTCCATCAACCTCTTTAGCCCAGAAGCTCTAACCAATTTTGCACCATCCAAAACAGATTTTCCAAAGGTCGTGTTAATTAGGAACATAGTGTCTTCTACCTTTGTTCATCTACTTTGTTGATGAATCTTTGAAACGAAGCACAAAGCCATATAGTTAGGAGATTCAAGAGATTCCCAGAGGTTATTGAACCTGAGACCTCTGCTCTGATATCATGTAAGGTTTGCCACAACACCAAAACCTGTAGATATTGATGAGCATTTGAAGCCAAATACAAGATCCTATCGTTAGAAGATTCCCAGAGAACACTAAGTTTTGGATATCATGTAAGGTTTGTCACAACACCAAAACCTGCACATATTGATGAGTATTTGAAACCAAACACAAGATCCTATCGTTAGGAGATTCCCAGAGAACACTAAGTTTTGAAATCCAGGACGAATTTTCATCTAACATCATTTCTTTACACACGAAAAGCAAATTGCAGCAATACCCACTCCATGAAATTCTACCAAACCTTGGAGACTGAAGGGGACAAGTGAGCCAAAAATAAAAAAAAATTGTTTCTGAAAGCCCGACTTTGTTTCTGCAGCTCCAATATTATACGTCCTGTATTTTTCAGCATTAATGGAATCTGAGCATTACAATTAATTCATCGACATGGTCTGATGGCAGGCCTTTCTCATCTGCAAATATATCGCACATCATATCTCATGAGATTGCATGAGACCATGCCATTTGCTACATTCCTCTCATGCAGTTTCCTGAGATATGACCTGCGATATCTTTATTTTCTGCTTCTGCTGCTGCTTCATGCAACCGCCCCTGGATACTGAAGGAAATATTTCAATACAAATAAAAACAATAGAATCCCAGACTTGTTTGATAATAGCATAATGAGAAAGGGTCGGTGCAAGGTTATGGTTAGCAATAACTTTAAACTGTTGTTGTGAAAGTGACCAAGTCCTATTCATAAAAAATATCTCCTCCTCTTCAAGCATCCCAGTTTGATAAATGTATCAAGTCCAACTGTTAACAACAACTCTAGATGAAGTTCATGATTTTCAAACACTCCAAACCCAGTTTCACACTCATTGTTATTGTAGTGCATATGTAAAACACCGCAATACCATTCCTGGGTTTCCTGGTCAATCTTCGTGGAAGTTAATTTAAGAAAAATAAAATTAGAAAAGGTCAGCTATTACCCTCTCCTCTATTCATCGACCTGTGACATTCCATTCTTTGGAAACTTTGTAACCTACTCTCTGTAGCGTAGTTTAATCTACGTGAAAGGATATGGAATAATGGATGGAGTGGTTGGTTTAATATTGTAAATTAAATTCTTTAAATTTAGTAAGTGTAGAATATAAGAATCTTAAGATATAATTTCTGTAATATGTGGGATTTGGTAAAATATCTTTTCAAAATTTAGACCTTTATATTCCATTGAACGGTTGACTAACTCTTAAGATTAAAGTCAACCTCTATTCCCGAGCTCTCTCGTAGGTTGCCACGCCATTCAATTGTCAGTTTCAATGAATAAACCAATCGTCCTCCTCGAGTTTGTCTTCACCTGCTAAATTACATTATATCTCTGTAGTTCAAGCAATGGCTCCATGATTACAATATTCAGCCATGGCTCCACAGCATGAGACGCGGATTATTGTATTGTGTCAATGCATAGCGGCCAAGGAATTACATATTTTAACAAATTAACACATTTACTTCGATTAAATATTTTAGAAAAATATGGTAATGTTTTCAAACTTTTAAATAAGTTAGATTTGTATTTATTTTTGAACAATGGTTGGAATTATAAAGTTTAATACTTGAAATTTATGAAGTGAAGTTCTTTTAATGAAAATGAAGATTTACAAATTCATTTATAATTTTAAAATAATAAATTTTCAGAGTTAAATTTAACTTTTCATTGTTAAAGTCAATTACTATTTTTACCCATTTTTATCAATATCCTATAAATTTTCATGTTTTAATTCAACTTTTCATTCTTAAAGTCAACTACTTTTTTTTTAACCCACTTTTATCAATATCCTATAACTTGTCAATTACTATTTTTACCCACTTTTATTAATATCCTATAACTTGTTGCAAAATTAAACCATTTCATAAAGAAAAAATGTATCAATATCCTATAACTTGTCAATTACTATTTTTACCCACTTTTATTAATATCCTATAACTTGTTGCAAAATTAAACCACTCCACAAAGAAAAAATGTATTAATTTAGCCTAAAATGTATGACAACAAAAGATAAAAAAAAAATTGGTCATATTTTAACAAATTCACACATTGACTTGAACCAATTCGTAATGTTTGAGTTTTTCTCAAATTCAAATTGAGGCAATGCCCTAAAATGTTCTTTGTTTTCATGTTTCTTATTAGGGTGGTTCGCACTTTGTGAGGTTTCTTGTTAGATAGTGTTTTTTAACACCTTATTAAAAAGGTAAGCTATATTTTAATAGGTAGGAATTGAGTTTTTTCAAATTCAATTTGAGGCAATGCCCTAAAATGTTCTTTGTTTTCATGTTTTTTTTAGGGTGGTTCACACTTTGTTTGTGAGGTTTCTTGTTAGATAGTGTTTTTAACATGTTATTAAGAATATAAGCTATATTTTAATAAGGTGGTTCACACTTTGGTTGTGAGTTTTTTTTTCCAAATAGTATTTTAAGGAAAATGTTGAGAAGATTTTATTATAATAACACATAAAGAAGTAATTTTTTGATTATATATATATATATATATATATATATATATATATATAGATATATATATATTAGAACTTGTAATGAATAAAAAGATATAAAATATACTTTATAGATATATGGTTTGTAAGGTGTATTTTTTATAAACAAATTGTTAATTGAAAGTTATTTATATAGTTTCAATGGGTTATCAATGACATTTGGCTCATACTTATAAATAAACACATTTAATTTATTTATGTGATATTCTAGAATTCAATGTTTATAGGTAAATGATTTATGTGATATAAATTAATATCACTACCATTTTCATTGCAAAGGGAGAAAAACAACAATGCACCTTTTACGAACACATATGTTTTTAAATAGTATGTACATAATCTTTTTATATTATCCTTGATCCTCTATTAATTGCCATGCAGACTTGTCATCTAATCTTGCAAGTCAACGTTAAAGGAAAATGTGCACATTCATGGAACATGCACATGTTAATAATGCACACATGTTCCTAAGCATTAAAATTCCTCTATCCATGAATAAAATTAAGGCTTTGGGTTTTCCATTATTTCTAAACCATGATGTCGTTATTGAAACCAATGAGGCATGTTCTAGAGTACAAAAAATGGAGCAAAGCACAGAGGATCATAAAAACAAGTAATGGTAAACACACCAATTCAATTAAATCATGAAAATCAATTAAAATAAATTGTAGATGCAATTCCTAACAAACCAAGATATAAGATCCTATAGTTTAGGATCTAGAAACCTAGTCATCTAGTTTTAAGTAAATCCACAACAAAGGTGTATTTTTTATAAACAAATTGTTAATTGAAATTTATTTATATAGTTTCAATGGGTTATCAATGACATTTGGCTCATGCTTAGGATGTTGTTTTTAAATAAACACATTTAATTTATTTATGTGATATTCTAGAATTGAATGTCTATAGGTAAGGTAAATGATTTATGTGATATAAATTAATATCACTACCATTTTCATTGCAAAGGGAGAAAAAGAACAATGCACCTCTTATGAACACATATGTTTTTAAATAGTATGTACATAATCCTTTTATATTACCCTTGATCCTCTATTAATTGCCATGCAGACTTGTCATCTAATCTTGCAAGTTAATGTTAAAGGAAAATGTGCACATTCATGGAACATGCACATGTTAATAATGAACACATGTTCCTAAGCATGAAAATTCCTCTATCCATGAATAAAAATAAGGCTTTGGGTTTTCCATTATTTGTAAAGCATGATGTCATTATTGAAACCAATGAGGCATGTTCTAGAGTACTGTAGCAATGCACATGAGTGTAACAAGGACGAGGGAGGTTTCATGATCACTTCCAACTTAAATAACAAAGAGATTGAAAAAATGGAGCAAAGCACAAAGGATCATAAACACAAGTAATGGTAAACACAGCAATTCAATTAAATCATGAAAATCAATTAAAATAAATTGTAGATGCAATTCCTAACAAACCAAGATATAAGATCCTATAGTTTAGGATCTAGAAACCTAGTCATCTAGTTTTAAGTAAATCCACAACATCTAATCACTACAATTTCACCATTACATCAAACATTCCCCCTTAATGGATAAACAAATTTTCTACAACACCTAACTTATTTATAAGGAGATCAAAGTGAATCTTGCCAACATGATTAGTAAATATATCAGCCACATTATCTCTTGTATAACTATAGATTAATTAAATTTCCTTAGATTCAATCTCTTGACCTTGCATGATAAACTAGGTTATGTGCCAATTTAACTGCACTTCGACTATCACAATGGAATTTTGTTGGTTCTTCTTGCTTTACTCCAATATCTTCAAGGATTCTCCTCAGCCAAACAAATTCATAAGTCACACCGGACATGGATTTCTTTTCGCGCCTGTGGATGAAAAGAAATAGTTGGTTGTTTCTTACTGTTCCATAACAAAACCCTTGATCCAATGTTGAAAGCATAACATGAGGTATACCTTCTGTCATCAGGATTTACTGCCCAATTAGAATCATGAAAACCTGCCAATTGAATATCAAATTCATCAGTATACTTAATACCAAGATTCATTGTTCCCTTCAAATATTTGAGGACTTTCTTTGCATATATCCAATGGCTTTCACAAGGATTATCCATAAACTGACTAAGGATGTTGACTGCATATGCTATATCTAGCCTGGTAGTAGTGAGATAGTCCATAATTCCCACCAACTAACGATACACAGTACCATATGTTTCCTTAGTTCCATCATCATTGTATAACTTCGAATTCTGATCTAAAGGAATTGGTGTTGCCTTGCATTCACTCATATTGATTTTTTAAGAATTTCCTTTATATATTTTCTTTGAGTGATCATTGTATTAGTAGACTCCTTTCAAAATTCAAGTCCTAAATAGTAATGTAATTCACCAAGGTCTTTCATTTTAAACTCATGTGATAATTTAATTTTAATTTCATTAATCAACTTACATACAGTACCTATGATAATGAGATAATCAAAAGACAAGGACATCAAGCAAACACTTCCCTCTTTATCTTTATTAACATAAAGGTTAGGTCACTTTTTCTTTTTAGAAAACCTTTCTGATTAAAGAAGGAATCAATCTTTATATACCATGATCTAGGGACCTGTTTCAAACCATAGACAACTTTCTTCAATTTACAAACAAGATGCCCCTATCCTTTCTTTACAAATCCTTCAAGCTAAACCAAATGCACTTTTTCCTTTAACTCACCATTCAAGAAAGTAGATTTAACATCTAACTGATGCATTTTCCATTTTTTCTTTGTAGCCAATGCAATAATTATTCTAACTATAATCAACATAGCTACTATGGCATACGTATCTTCAAAATAAACTCCTTCTTTTTTAGAATAACCTTTTGTGACTAATCTTTCCTTATATTTATCAATGCTACCATCATCTTTAAACTTAGATTTGAACTATGATTTAGATCCTATGGGAACTTTATTTTTATGTGACTTTGTTAATTCTCAAGTTTGATTTTACATTATAGAGTTATATTCTTCATTCATGACATCTACCCATTCTTTCTTATATTTGGCCTCTTCAAAATTCAATGGTTCTATATCATTCATTATATTAGCCATTAAGACATAGTCATTATACCTTGGAGGAAGATGAGTTTATCGAGTTGACCTTCTTGGTACTATAGTACCTGTTGGAGTTCCATTGATGATTCTTCTTCTTTCTGCAGTCTCTCCATCAGAAGATGTATGAATGTTGCTCATATTGTTTGAAGTGCTCATGTTGCTTTCATTGTTCATGTTGTTTTCACTATGTTCATTTACCTTCTCCTGTACCTATTCCTAATCTTGATGTGAAATAACATCTATTTTGACATGATTATCATTATCATTGAATATATTCCATACATATGTTTCATTCATTTCATCACTTTCATATGCATTCTCATGGAACACCACATCTCTACTTGCAATCAGCTTATGCAAACTAGGACGAGACAACTTATATTCCTTTTTATCAGTGCAATATCCAGCAAATACATATTCCATTGATTTTGCAGCAAGTTTTCTTCTCTCATCTTTTGAAATGTGTGCAAAATACCTACAACCAAATATTCTTAAATGATTGACTTCAGGTTTATAACCATGAAAAACTTCAAAAGGTGTTTGAAGATCTAGTTTCTTTTTTGGACTAATATTCTTTAAATAAACAATTGTATTAATGGCTTCAACCCAAAAACAATTAGAAATATTTTTACCTTGAAGCATGATGAAAGAACATTCCACTAGTGTTATGTTCTTCCTTTTAGCAACTCTATTTTGATGAGGTGTATAAGGAATTATAAATTGTTGTTGGATTCCATGATCCTTACAATGCCTTTTGATCGCTCTAACAATATACTCACTCCCTTGATCAAATATGAGGATTTTAATGCATTTTCCTGATGTTTTTTCTATCATGGTTCTAAATTCATTAAAGTATTCACATACATCACATTTTCTTCTTATGAAATAGACCCAAGCGTTCCTATGTTTGTCATCAACAAAGATGAGAAAATTCCATGCACCACCAAGAGATCTAGTTTGTATAGGTCCACATACATCAATATGAATTAATTCAAGCAATTCAATTTGTCTCTTAGTCTTTATGTATAGGGGATTCATCCCTATGTTGGTTCCCAAGTGAACATGCTCTACATTCAAAATGTTCATTTTTTAAAATAGGTAGACCTTCAACCATAAATTTCTTTTGCAAAAAAATGAAATCATTGTGGTTAATGTGTACACACCTTTGATTCCAGAGTTCTTCAATTATCATAATAGTGGACACCAATTCTTGATGACTACTCTTGCTCTCATCTGGCTTACACAAACATCCAATTTTGGAACCTGTAGCAACAATCCTGTCATGATCTCGAATATCTTTAATATGACATTGATAGTTACCAACTTCCACTTTCAAGTCATTATCAGTAATGGTAGAGGCATATATTTTATTCTTTTTAATGCCAGGGGAATACATAACATTATAATTTGTTTCACTTGTCCATTAGGTAAGTTCACACTTTTTACTCCATAACCTTGAACTTTATGTGACCTGCTATCACCTAAATAAATGTGTGTGCCATCAATCCTTTCATGATATTCATCATACCATTGTTTCTTACATGACACATGGGAAGATGCACCCGAATCAATGAACCATGCATTCTCATCATCCATAATATCAAACAATGCAACTAAAAAAATGAACAACCTAGGATTTTCAAATCCATGAGTATTTGGGGTGTCTTTATGTATAGAATTTCCATTGCAATATGTTTTGATTCATGATTCTTTCTCTTAAAACAATATCTAGCAAGATGTCCTAGTTTTCCACAACAATTACACTCAACACTTCTACTAACATAGGAATTAGATTGTGCCATACCTTTCTGCTTTGTGTAAAAATTTCCTCTATTTCTGTTCCATGGTTTGCCTATGTGTGAATGTATCCCTCATGGAATTAGTGCCATATATGAGCCATGCAAATCTATATCACGATTCTTCATTCTCTCCTCCTCTTATAGAATAATTCATGCAAGTTCTTCAAAAGTAGTGGGTTGTGGTTTTGTTGCAACTGCTGAGATGAAAAGTTTATAATCTTGCACTAAACCTTACATTGTGATGGTTACTAAATCAATGCTATGTACCTATTCACCAATGTAAACCAACTTATCACTTAGATCCTTGATTCAAGAAATGAATTTACTTACATTTTCATTTGCTTCCATTTTGATAGAAAACACCTTTGTTTTCAAAACAAAATTCGATTTACATCTGCTATTTCAGACAAACCTCTGAGTGTGTCTGACGTTGCTTTAGATGTCTCATAATTTTTGATCTGAGGTATTATGTTGTCTTTAACAGCCATCCATAGAGTCACCTTAGATTTCATTTCCCTCCTATTCCAATCTTGAATGGATGCAAAAGTCATATATTTGACCTCATCACCATTCACAATTAACCACACATTATATGATTCAAGGATGGTCATCATCTTAATTTTCAAGTTAACATAATTTTCACCATCCAATTTAGTAGATTCATTTATATATGAATCGACAAGAGGATTAGACATTTTATGAAACTCAGATTTTAGCACAAGAGAAGAAATTTTTTATCTCCTTTCACTCGATTTGATGGCATCCGGGTTGAATATATATGTGTACAAAATAAAAATAAAAAATTTAGACGTGTCTCACCCTGCTCATACAGATCATGCGACTAGGTCTCGTGACACCCCAAATTGCTTACAGTATTGGCTCACTGTCATACTATTGCTTTTTGAGAATCACGACACTGTCGCGGAATTATTTTCGGGAGCTGTGACAGGCTTCACACTCAACTTCAACTTCATACGATCTTTAATGCATAAATTCATCCTCCTCTTGGCGGCTAACTTCATCTTACTTTACACTCTTCAATAGTTGTTCCACGATCGACTAGAATGTGGCTCTAGAGGGTCTGTGACAACGTTATCTCCAACACCATGACAAAAAATATAGGAAACCAAATTCCCCACAATGAGATTAACGATTTGATTCACACTCCAAGATGTTTATCTTCAGTAGAAACACATCGTATATCTTCCACAACGGCTCACTCTTCACACACACACTAATCATATCAACAACGGTTGCTCCTCCAGACTCTCTCAACAGGTACTTCCAAAGTTGTCTCTTTCACATGGGTCCTTCACACATGAACAATGAATAGGATCACTCTTCTTCTCATATCTACAAACTCTAGAGGTTATAACCCCCTTCAACCCCACATGTGGTGGTCTGGGCTCCTTTTCTTCGTCGTGTGTCTCCTCTTCATGCAGGCCTCATGACTATGATATATCTCTTTCACATGAAAAACACCAACAACTTCACCACAATGTTCCTTTCTTCAACCACCTCATAGCCTTCAAACACATGGATCCCAAGGACTCCCATACACCCCAACAATTGCTTTGATACGAACTTAAATAACAAAGAGATTGAAAAAACGGAGAAGAGCACAAAGGATCAAACACACAAGGAATGGTAAACACAACAATTCAATTAACTCATGAAAATCAATTACAATAAATAGTAGATTCAATTCCTAACAAACTAAGATCTAAGATCCTATAGTTTAGAATCTAAAAAACCACTCATCCAATATTAAGTAAATCCAAAACAACACAATCTGTAAAATTTCACCATTACATCCCACATTCGATTCATTGTTTTTAACAATGGTAGAATATATACACGAATCTTTTGAATTTGAGGTAAGCTTATCTATTCAATTGTTATATTTACACTTCATAAAATCTACAACATCGAAAATTTTAGGGCAAAATTTATCTGATGGGTTGTTTTTCGACCTATTTTTCCAAAAAACGATTTGTCATTTTTTTTCAAAAGTGATTCACCTAAATTCCATGGGATATTTCTTTTTACTCTAAGAGTGGAAATTTTCCAGTTTAACTATATAAAGTCCTTCAAAATTTGAATACTTTTACAAAAAAATTGCCAAACATTTTATAGTTGCAAATTTAAGAATTAGTAAGACACCACAATTTCTATACTTAGAGAAGATTATGAATTCTTAAAAATTTCTCTTCTTTACAAATCAAAATAGACAAAAAAAAATGTTTAATTATTATTTAATTACAAGCTATAAATTATAAAATCATAAAACCAACACCTGAGCCAATATTGAACCCCCCATCACCAAGTTCCAACTACTAAAATTCCAAATCCCAATCTCTAACTTCAAGATGGAGATGAAAACACTGACGTAAACAATGTACTTGAAATAATGAGAAACTTGATTGCTTATTTAAAAAGCACGAGAGGGACATCATATCTTTCCCTCACTACACCCCTTAAGAGCATTGAATCTTCCATTACCCATGTTCAAGGAAATTATTTCATATTTCTAAACAGAAATTACTTCATATTTCTAAACACATGTCTGGGAAGGGCAAAAGTTATCCAGTGAGCTGCAGAGCATTTAATGTGGCTGCAGTAGGCTTGATGACCATTGGATTTTGAATATCTCAAGATCCAACGATCATCAAGCTTACTGCAATGGCATTAAATGCTTTACAGCTCAATGGATAACTCTTGCCCTTGGGAAGCATGAATACTATGGGATTAGGTTAAATATAAAGTGGGGATACTGATATATTTATTTCAAAAAAATAACTCGTGAAATTGTGTATTAGCCGTAGAACTATCCAATAGCCTCTCATAATAAAGAATCATATTTGCATTATCAAGTGGTTAAATCCAAACGATTTGTAGAGAACTTAATGGATAGGTGGTTTATATTTTTAAAAATATGTTTATGCAATAATAAGGAGGCGCCATTGTGTTTTCTTAAATAATTGTGTGTTGAATTTGTTTGAGGTGTTCAGGTAAACTACTTTGTCATTGATTAATTTCACAAGGTATATTAATGGTTTTGAACAACATTAATATAATAAATGTATGTCTTATTCAAGAGGGTTTCACCATATAGGAAAGATGCCTAACTCCTATTCTTAATATCTTGGAATTTTAGAATATTTGTGAGGTTTAATAATCAATTTCCATACTAACACATAACTTAATAATCAATTTTCATACTAACACATAGCTTACCTCAAGATAACACTTTTGTTGCGTTATTTGGATAAGAGAGATATTAAGAAAACGTGGGACCTAATGATGGAGGGGTAGGCGTTGGACCTTTATGCCATGAATCCATGTCCATTTAGGTGAGGTTATATGGACACACTAGGAATCCTAATCATAGTCCATGTGATCCTCATCAATTCTTGAGTCACAAGTGGAATTGTTAAGGGTCAATGGAGGCTCTTCTACAGGGATTCTTATGGAAAAGTGTTAATGCTTAAATTTTACACGCATGTGATATTTTGGATAATATTATAGAAATACATCATCAACATGCAACGTGCATCTCACCGAAGACATACTCATCAAATCGACAACATAAATTAAGTCTCATTGATGAAATCATTTGTCATGGACAATCACGTAACTATTTGCATTAGAAACCCACACTAATAGCACAACTCTTTGTTCAATGACTCATGTAACTTTTCCTTCGAAAGATGCATGATTGTAAAAATGGTGGGACCACTTACTTTTCGTGGCATATTCAAGGATCATAATGGCTCCCTTGGATCCAAAATTTGATCTGGACTTTTCACATGCTTAGGAGCGTTTAGTATCCACATTTCGTATGCTTGGAGAACCAGTTCAGTAGAAATTGTGTTCATATTGGGATCTATATGTTTCATGGCCTCCATTTGGCCTAGATAAGGAAGCCATATGCATGCATTCTATAACATAAAATCGAGAGAAAAATTATGCTGCAAGAATTTCATTGAGAGCTCAACTTTCAGTCGACTTCTTACCTGATTGACTTCTTACCTCTAGTTGGTGTGCAAATCTCCCTTGATTTCTTCCTCTAAGAAACAAGAGTGTTTTTCATTGTTTTAAGTTTGTTATCTTTTAATTGTGTCAACAAGAAGGACCCCCCTAAAGGAGATTGTTGGCTTCCCTTTGAACCATGAACCTCCTAAATGGAACCACTGCAATAAGCTTTACCATTGGGAAAACATCATTTGGTTTGACATACTATTTTTCTTTTGTTTCGCTTATCACTTCTCTATTTTATTGTGTTTTTATTTCTTTCTTTGAGTATGATTTTCCATTTAGTGTATGGAACACTAACCCACAATCTATAATAATGTGTCCTTGCTAAAACATAGACGAATCTTACCAGTGGGAAGAGTGCTCATCTTCTGTGGCTATTTTTCTCACAACAATATTTATTGTTGCTATTTTTCTCACAACAATATTTATGATGACTCCACTCTTATTTTTGTGTATTTCATTATAAATAGGTTTTGGTTTGCAGAATGACTTATCTGAGGCATCTTGCAAGTCGAGGAGTTTGTTGTTCATCCTCAACATTCAGAATTATCATACTCTCAACCCAAGTTCATAAAAAATATGAGTAGCTTGGCTCCCAAAGTATTGGGAACATGATATGAAGTGGATTTTCTCTCAATAGTCACTCTACACCAGATCTTGTCTGCAATGTACTTACACGGTAATTCTGTGTGACCTTTGTAATAGAATGCACACACGTGTGTCAATACCTGTATGTTTTTCTAGTAGTTTTGACGACTTTTTAATGAATACGAAAATTAACAAACTCAAGCAATTTTTATTTTCTTTAGTAAATAAACAACTTAACTCAAGATAGGAAGTAAATAAGCATTAGAGAGAATTTGAGGTAAAAAATGGGCCTCCTAAGAGATGTACTAGAAAAATATAAGATATATTAAAATATTATGAGTTAGGAGTTTTATGGGGTAGGTATATATGACAACTCACCTCCTACACTACTTTTTATGCACAATATAAATAGCCATGGTTGAGTTACTTTTCTAAATTGACTATAAATAAAATTAATAAAATAACTCTAGAATGATGTGACTATGATTCATTGTAAATTCCCAAAAATTTATTGTCCTTTAACATTTATTTGTCTTGAACTTGTAAATAAAATTAAATAAAAATGAATTTAATTTATATGCATAACTAACATATTTTTTTCATATAAATATCATTCATGAATTTAATTTATTTTAAAAGTACAAGATTATATATTATATATATTAGTTTGACATTATGATATTAAATACAATTGAGTGAATATATAATTTAAAATTAAAAAACATGAAAATGACAATATATTATTTTATAAAAAAATGTGAAAAGGCATTTTTATGAATTATGAGTACTTTACTTGAAAATGACAATAATATTATTTAATGAGAAATTGAATTGTGAGTACTTTACTTGAAAATAACAATAATATTATTTTATGAGAAAGTGTGAAATGACTTTTATTGTGAGTACTTCACTTTATGACTTAAAAGTACTTGTACCACTACCTTGGTTAACTATGGATTTTCATCCACCATAGAAAATGTGAAAAATATGCATTCTTAACTCATGCAATGCCACCTCAACCATGGGGGATGATGTGATCTACTAGAATGTAATTGGTTGATTTTTATAGTACATTTTGGTCCTTTTGAGGCCCATTTTTGACCTCAAATTCTCTCTAATGTCATTTCTTGCATGTTATTTAGGCTAAAGTCATTGATGTTTTGAAAGTACCTCTTAGTTCTCACAAGAAGTTGAACTACATCATTCTTGTTATTTCATAGAGATTGTTAGTCTAGGCAATTTGATTACACTAGCATTACTTTTATATCATTATTGTTTCTTGTTTATTTATTTGATCTTATCCAAGTAGTTTAGTTAATTCATTCATGAAAACAAGGTACCTAAAGACTCCTCTTACGTCAAGTATTCTCTTTGTCTTTCACTCTTAGTGGTCTTGGAGAATAAGAAAGGGGTAAAGGTTTGAAATAACTCCGTTTGCACATTTATTTCTTTACTCTTGTAGTAGTTGTTATTTGCAAAATCATTTATTTCACATTTAGAGTTTAGTTAAGTGGAGTAAAGAACGATCAATGTTCACATGTATTTTCTTTATTAAGTTATTTAGTTAGTTCCAAATATCACTTCTATTTTTTCTTTCAAACATATGTGTGATTCCAACTTGAGCACACATAAAGAGACCTAAAGACTATTTTGAATCAAGGATTCTCTTCATGTTGCACTCATGAGTGACATGGATGAACTAGAAAGATAAGGAAGTTTGAAATACCTATATTGCGACACCTTAAATCAAATTTGGACCATCATAAAATAATAATTGTATTGTGATTCTCAACCAACGAAAATCCTCCACCAAGGAGGGCAGAAAAAAATATTTTAGTTAGTTTAGGATTGATTGCTCTAGGCATCCAAATAATTCTCATCAATCTTCTACATTTTTCAAATGTAGTGGTTGTTGAATTTTAGGGGACTTATTGCATCCTTCTATTAGCAAGTGGAAAAGGAAACCTATATAAATAGAAACGGTACCCAAGGATGCAAAGCTAAGGTATATATGTTTATGTTCACTACATCAAGACAACCAAATATTTGTTGTGGAAAAACTTTATTGTTGAAGGTTGAAACACTTATCAATTGCATTTAATGCAGTAAACTTAGTCGCCAAAAACTAGAATTATCACTAGGTTTAATTTGTGGGATGCATTTACACATGAGTCATACTTCATTGGATCTTGGAAGTTTTTCAAGTCCTTCTAGAACATACCCCAACACCATTCATTATACCTTATTTTTTCATACCTTCACTAGCGATATTTGGTGGGTTCATAACCACCAAAAATAGAGCTATTGGAAGGCCCAATGAATATTGATAAGAAGAATGTTACACCATCTAAAAAATTTACATCTTCTTTCCTTTTATTTACACGATATCATCTAAACATAATTAAAAACAACCAAATTTTTAGATTATTTGCACAAAATCTTGACACCAACCCCCTAAATTGCACCATTTTGCATTTGTTATCATGGTTATCATAATTTTGCCATCTGTTTAATTGTGTTTAACTCCTTTCATCCCAAATTTCATTTAATCATACAACCATCACCAATGCAGAACAAAGAACCCTGAGGTGGTGTCTCAAACTACAAGGACGCCCTCCTATATAGTGAGTTGTTCCCACATTACCTCCCCATAAACCATGAGAGAGACCATCTAGCTAGAGGCATTCCTAAGAATCGTTTTTTGGATCAACTTTGTTTGGAAATGTTGTTGGCCATAGGAAAATATAGGTAGAATTAGGCCATAATTTTTCTCGAGAATATGAAGATTTCGGTTGCACAATAGATGAAGCTAAGACAGAGGAAGAGAAGTTGTGACAAGAGAATTCACGATGAAAGAGAAGTTGCAAAGATAACAGTCACGATGGAAGACAAGATGTGAAGAGAGCAGCCACGATGGAAGGAACCATGATAGAAGAAGAAGAAGTATAACGGTTGAAAAGGACAAATCGATTGATCGTGGGTAAGAATTCAGTTAGAATAGCACATGCTTTGGTAATAAATCATATTTGTATTTTTGGGATGATGGTGCCTACTGTTAGTGTAAATATATGTGTGAGAATATGAATGAAAACCTGTCAGCTAACATAATAGAATCGATTGATTACGGCATGTAAGAGATTATAAAAGGATAACCCAATCTATGTGCGGGTTGGTCTCTGTCGTCTCCTGTGTTAGTAGTTGTATATTTATAGAGAAGAAATTTGATCTAGGCTGTGTGTGGATCGATAGTAGGGTGAAGGAAAGGAAAAGTTTAGAGACCTAAGAATATAAATCATGATAGGAGAGAAGTATGTATATTTTCTAGAGAAGATTTAGAACAGATTCTACAAGATGAGTGGGAAGACGAAAGGTGCTATATATTTCTCATGCTAGATGAAGAGCATCTTTGTAGTTTTTCTCAGATGGGTTTCCACGTTAAATGTTGTCTTTGTGTGTATTTGATGAATATTTTTATGTTGAATGAATGTATGATGTAAATAAATAGATCTTAATAGAATGAATAAAATTTGTTTAAGTTCTTGTATGCATGTGTCGCACGATTGGTAGAAAAAATCTATGCCAAGGATTTATATTAACTATTGTAATCTCTGTCGATGGATAAGTAGATTAATATCTTGAATTAACACATGAAGAATAGGAAATACAACTGTCGGATTCGGTCGAGCGAGTTGGTAAGGTTCCGTGAGAAGAGAAATCCCCACCCAACTGTAGAAACCTGGTTCTCGCAGTTACCCATAAAGATATCTTGGGTGAGAATGCATCTGCATTGCAGGTGCTGTCAACTAAGACCTTCTCTATCGGGACACTATATTGGGCTTTGTTGATAGAAAAACAAGGGCCTGAACCCGGGTTTAAGAAAGAAACAACAACAAATGGTTATGTTTTTGGGATTGTGCATCATTTTGGTGAGGGATATGTTTTGGCACCCGACAAAGTTGGAAATTCAAGAGTGCGTGGATTTTAAAGCACTAGAGTTTGTGCAAGAATAAAGTGAAGGATCTGATAGTTCACTCCAACAAAGTGGTTGGAGAGATACCTTTATACGAACATTCATGAAATTTTCTTTTGCAAGTTTCATGTTTTGTTGTATGAGTGGTTGTTGTAACATCCCAGATGTTAAGACCCTAGAAATATGATTTTTATATTGTTGGAAATTATGTCACTAGATGTTGGAATGATGGACTTTGATATTATTATTACTATTATTAAAACAACTGGATCAGTAAGGACAACCTGAAGAGTATGAGGAACCATGAATTCACAAGCAAGGGGGGAGGGGTAATGACAATTTGTTCCCTAGTGCACCTAACCCCTTCGAGACATTGGAGTATGCCATTCCAAATATATTAAATTAATATATAAACTTATAGATACTTTAGGAACGCACTTGATGATGTATTCAACCCTTTTTGAGAAAGTATTCCCTCCCTTGTGAATTTCGGACACACTTGAGCTAATGCTCCCTCCTTGATATATATTCTCCATGATTTGTGCCACCATATCATTAAATACCCTCATTTTTTCTTATTTTGGCCTCATTAATGCACCTATTACAATCATGGAAATGGAATCTCCTTGAGTAATACCTCCTTTGATGGTGTAATTCCACTCTCTCCACCAAACTTGAATTTCCGCTATTTTGAGTAACCTTCTCTCTCCTACTTTGAATTTCCCTTTTAAGGATGTGTTCTGTCTCTCCTTAATTCCAATTAAGGTTTATTGTCGATGAAGTAACCTCACCCATGACTTTGGTTAGCTTACCCTAGGTTCGATTCCCCCCCCTTTTCCTATTTTATGCATGTCTTCTTGTCCTTTTCAGGGGGGTTCACACCTTGACCAAGTTTGTGTTGAGAGAATGAAACTTTATCCCATTTCTTATTGGTCTCTAGAGAACTACTTTATCCATCTAGGTGCTTACACATCCAGGCATGAGTGTGGGAGGAATCCATATCTCATTGGAATGAAGTCAGGAAAGTGGT
>LPNX010892770.1:43971-59418 GCA_001517045.1 Pseudotsuga menziesii | reverse complement strand
AAAAAAGGAGATTCCATCTGTGAATTGTGCTATCAGGTTTATAGTTTTTAATTGCTGTTCTTACTATTAAGATTTACCTTTAAGTCTCAAATTATAAGGACACTTGTGTGTTGGCTTGGCTCTGGTTAAGCCTTTCACAGTATTAATACCCTTAGGCCTCAAATTATAAGGCCACTTGTGTGTTCGGCATATGTAATGGCTTGAGGGACCACGCATGGCCTATGATCCCCAAACGTGAATGCCACAGATTAAGACCTTATATTTTGTCTATGGACCATGAAATGAGCATTGATAATCATCTATGGCATGATATATCTCAAAATGGAAAGCTTATCTCACTCATAGGATAAATATCCCTATATAAAGCATTTGTTGTTATTTTGGGAACAACACATGCCCCATGAGACCATAGGAAAATGTATTGTTTTAAACCATGTATTTAAACCTTAAATAATGGAATAGATTCAAATAACCATCCATCATGTTTTATATATTGACATAATGGTCGTATCCCACTTTTAGGCCAACAATTCCCTATGTATTAAATTTTGAGTATATTATACAAGTTTATTACGTTTAGCCGTGCACCCACTCAATTTATTGTGGTTAACTAAATTGCGTGTGTGTTTTTTCTCTACAAATCACGTGCGCGTTTTTGCTCTTCAAATCGCGTGCGCGTTTTTGCTCTTCAAATCGCGTGCGCGTACGCGATTTTTCTTCCTATCCTACATGTTCCATGACATGTCAGGCTGGGGTTGAACCATACCAAGTGCTATGTCAGGCTCGGGTTGATGTATTTTTTGGTAGCATGATGTTGTTTTTGAAAACTAGGATTGCATCTTAAAGGTCCATCATCTTCTTGCACTGACCCTAGAGTGAGTTCATAGCTTCATTCTACCGGTTCAGGTGCTTGCACATCTAGGCATGAGTGTGGGGGGAATCAACATCTCATCGGAGTGAAGTCGAACATGTGGTAGAGTGACATCAATTTGTGTTTTACTTTGGAGAGTAATCACGCTTGTAGAATTCATGGTTTCAGCTTGGGGTGGACTATCAAAGAAAGATATGGCTTAGCAACTCCTAAGGTTGGGAGGAAGGTTGTACTTTTGAAGCCAGTTTCCCCTTTCAGAATATAAGTACATGATATTTGTTTATTTATTGGGTTCAATGGTGTTTATGTGCCCATGGACTCTCATTTTATTCCTATCTATGCTTATGATTATTATAGCATTGGGATGATCTTCATGAATTGTAAATTTGAAAGCATTTATGATTCATTATAGTTAATATGTTATGAGTCAAAATAAGTCCGCATTCCTCAAATATTCAGATTTTGTTTATGTTTTGAAATATTTATGGTAATGTTTGAAAGGTAGCTTGATATGTGCTTATGTTCATCGTTATACTGTTGGTTTATCAAGTGTTTTACAGAAACTGGTAGATTAAATTCATCTTATGTGCTATTTGCAGCATGCAAATATTCATATTGATGGTTAAATTCATATTTAGAAATTGGGGAAGATAATGCATTTGATTATTGCATTTTAATTATAAGGATGCATGTTTGTTTCAATGGCTATTAGGTGTACTAGAGTAGACTTAGTTTAATTTTATTTTATGATCTGTAATTTATCTTGTCTTATCCTTTTCCATGGGTTCTCAGATGCCTATGGTCTCACATTAGATGGGTTGGGGACATTACAAGTGGTATCAGAGCTAAATGTTACAACTTTGCGTCTATTGGACCTGCTATAGATATGTAACTCTACATAGATGCCATTAGTATTTAGTATTTATTGAATTCGCTAGTTAATCAATTGTGTGACAATGCATTTGGGTTATATTGTATTTATTTTCTATAGGAAAGGAAAGGTGCAACTCTTGGAGAAGAGAGCAACCCATATGATAAACCGTATATAAATTTATATTGTGTTGTGTCCTTGCAAAGGAGAAAATGACAATTATTGTGTAAATACATGATAATCATTATCATATATATAATGATGTGAGTGTGTAACCCTTAGAGAAGGGTGCACTCACCCTATCTTGAATGAGATTCATATGCTATAAATATTGTTGCGAGTATGCTTGCAAAATAGTTCAGGTGCATAGCTCTTAAAGAGCATAACGCTTGGGCACACACACTATTACTTATTTTTATAACTCTTAAAGTTTGCAAAGATGGAGAGGGCGATCCCATTCAGAGGACACACCTCCCATTTAATTTTTTTTATATGTACATACTTATCATTATTTGCATCCTTTAGAGAGGCAATTTACCAGTCTTATGCCTATATAGATGATGATAACTGCGGTAAAATTTGTTGTTGATTTCAAAGTGGAATCTTCGGGATGCATATCCTTCAGGGCAAGAGAAATCACTGTGTCTGTTGTTCAATATTGATAGGACCAATTAAAATCGATATGTGCAATCAATCCTAGGTTCAATCAATAAGTACCTGGTTCTATAAATAGGTACGGGTCTAATATCAATAGAATCAATCAATAAAACTGCTATGTTGCTACAGGCTACCTACCATTTACCACCAAAACGATTAGGCCCACAACCCACACTCTCAGTAGGTTGAGATGGGTTTTAGGTAAAGACCATCCACCCATCGAACCATCCCACCCTTTCCATTCGTTGCCTTCGACCTGATTAGATACTCTGGGGTAGGTAATTGAATCAACTGCGCGTTGTTTTTCTTTGGGCCTGCTACCGAATCGCTTGTGAGAGAGCTTCATTCAAGAAAGAGAGGGTTGCCCAGCGGTTGAAATCCAATGCATAATTTTTATTTATGGTATTGGGTGCTTAAATGGGTAATTGTTTGAATATTATGTGTGTAAATATTAATATCTAGTTAGTTGTTTATTGTGGATGAGGTTGCAATTCTCTTCTGGTTGCGTTTGTTAATAAAAATATATTTTCTTGTGTTATTGTATGTGTATCCGTTGGAAGAAGAACACACTCCTTACCCAGTTCTAATGGTAAGTAATTTTTATATTTATTCATATGCTAATGGTGTGGCTGTAATCCCTCGTGAGCTTGAATAGGATATGTAACATACTCAAAATTGAAAAAATAAATATTTATTATTTATTTCAGCAAAAACATTATATTAATTTTTATTATAAGTTTATGACCAAGTGAGTCAAGGATGATTGTAATTGAAGAATTATTTATTTTATTAATTAATAAAAGGAGACACCTATTCAGGAGAGACTATTAAATGAGTGTTCACTTCCCACTAGAAGGAAAGAGCAGCTGTAAAAGGCTGATGGACAAGTGGCAGGACTAGCATTCACTTTCTAGCTGTTGCAGGAGCATAACCCCTAAAAATGTGGTCATGTTCCTTGAGAGGAGGAACTAAGCTAGGTAGCTCATTAAATTTCAAACTAGCCCTAATACCTAGACAATCTTATATAAACCCTCAAATTGAGTAGAAGGCTCGAATTTAGCCCTAATAACTAAATTCGTAACGTAAAAACCAAGTCCACCCACTGATCAAAGGTTACAAACAACCTTAGGGCGCAACCCTTTTCTCTTATTCAAAACTAGTATGGCAACTAAACAGAACACAACTTCTTTATAATTTAACTACGAACCTTAGGCCATTCAAACTTTTGACAGTGCAGTTAAGAAATCAAATCTGAAGATCCAAGTAACTGTCAACCCAAGAATAGCTATGCATTTTATAAACTATTAACCAAATAAGTCGTGTAAGGATTTGACACAAGTATCAGTAATATCAAAACTATGTTTATTCAGAAAGTTATCTTAATTTTTTATTTTAAAGAAAATAGGGATCAAAATCCTTACGACGCTTTTTGCAGAAAACCTATCTTGGAAGAATAAGGGTAACACGGCCATCCCTCTTCAGTATTTTCAGTTAAACCCCAATTACTTAATAAGAAACATGTCATTCTTTTACATGTATATCGCGGCTACAGAAGCCAAGATTGGTAATGCGATATGCATGTAACAAAGTTTAATGTCATCTAAACGCAGTGAGAGTTGAACACAAAAATTTCCTCACAGGTTTCATTCTTATAAAAGAATCCATTTATAACATGAAAACAGTATGTGAATTCATGATAGTGGTTTTTAGCCCAAAATTACAGTGTTGACAGTAACAAAACCGTAACGCATACATCTATTTAACCAATTGTTATAAGAAGACCATTATCTTTCGTTACAACACAGGTTTCAGCTCATGGTTATCTCTGTTGGGTTCTTTCATCCAAATTACTTTATATTGTTAAAATCTACAGAGCGCAATATTCATTAAAAGGAAACCAATCACTTCAAATCTCTTATGGTTAAACGATTTGAAAAGCTGTTCATAGCAAATACCATTTACAAGTTAAAAATAGGAATTCCCAGAGGGACTTGGCATAATCGTAAAACCTTGCTAGCCAAGCTTATATTATGCTCTGAGCTTTATACACCGTCTTATTAAACAAGGTTACAGTATCAAACCCTCCTGGGTATCCACCGGAGTAAGTAAAGAAAACTACATTTGTACCAAGTGATAAACCGCTTACACATCATCAACAATACCAAGTGGAAATCCCAATGCTAATAAAACTCACCGCGAAAACCTAGCAAGTTAAGTTTCAGACAATTAAGTGATAGCAAGTTAAGTTTCAGACAATTATGTTAAGACAAAAAGTAATGTCTTGTCAACAGACCACCATTGGAGCAACAAATTACTGACGTAAGTATATGACGACACTAATGCATGATGAATGAAGTAGGAGTATTAACATCGCTCTAATTACTATCTAGTAAATTCCATGATAACATGCAGTAAATGAAAAAAAATTTAGTACAAATTTTTGGGATGTTACAGGATATATATAAATTATATATTTATTGATTTATTACCGTGGTGTGCCTTCTTTGGAGAAAGGAACAACTCTCGTCCAAATTTGAAATAAAAATACTTAATAATTATGTAGTTCATTACTATGTATGGCAGGAAAGATATTTCTAGGTTTACGAGAAGACCTTGTCTTTCTTTGCAATTAGTATTTCTTTGTTGAATTGATTGGTGTTGCATCCAAAAAATGTCATGGATTATTTGAAGGAGTTTACCTTCTTTTGAAATGACATATTGTCTAATTGTTTGAGTTGCAGTCTTGTGGCTTTTTATTTAGCTTGTATAGTCATCCAAATGATTGCATTTATACATTTGATTTGAAAGTTTTAGTTGAGGGTGCATCCCCTTCTTTCAATTTGCCATGAAATTGGTTCAATTTGTTTCCATAAAAAAAAAACTGGTGTCTTGTGAGGGCGTCTCCAGAGAGGAGCCCCTAAATCCTGGCATTATAATTTTGTTTTATTAGATGAGAGGAGCCCCTAAGTCTTGGCATTATAATTTTGTTTTATTAGATGTATAATCGTAGTACTATGCTTTTGTTTATTGATGGGCATATTTCCATGTGGAAATATTCTGAAATTCTTTAATTGATGAAGCCTTTGTTTCATGTGTTGTTTATTAATTTCTAAATCTTTTGTTTGAAAGGGTGTCCAAACAATTGTTTTGTTTGTATATATTTTTTTTTGTTGTTTTCAAATATTTATTTTTATTTTTGTTGATGTATTTATATAATCATTTTAATTATTGTTGCCTATAAAAAAAATTAATAATAATTGTTATCTACTTGAAGAAATACAGGTTACGTATATAATCCATCACACAATGGATCAGCGTGGGATTCATGTACTCTCAAAAGAATCGATGGGGCTATCTATACTCATGCCTAAGTAATGAGCGCATTATATGAAATTTAGGAGTGTTTGGGTAAGAGCTCTTTTGAGCATTTGAGTAACAAGAGCCGATATATATTTTGATGTTGGGAGAAGAAATAGATTTTTAAATGTATATCTTATACGAAGAAATAGATTGTTGGGAGAAGAAATAGATTTTTAAATGTATATCTTATAAGAAGAAATAGATTCTTAAATGTCATTAGGTGTCAAAGTTTTAATGATTTTTATTATTATATTTTATTAATGCACAGAGCCTTAAATGCTGAGCATCTATATATATTTGAATGTTGAGCCTTTTATATATATATAAGTAGTTGAGTTTCTATTTATTTATTATTGTTATTGCATTATGCATTTTTAGTGGAGATATTATGTTATATATTATGGTATTTGAAATCTGCATTAGTTGTTATTTGTTTATTTGTTATTTTCATTTAATAATGCATGTTCAATGGTTGGATTGCATTTTTGGATTGCATTATTAATGCATGGTATTCATATTGCTTGAAGTGTGAAATATTGTTAGATGTGCTTTGTTGAAAGGTCATTTTTCTCATTTATTAACAAGACATGAATGAAAATACATGTATATTTATAAAAAAGAAAATGATGAATTATTATATTTAATGCATTTTGTTTTTAAATTATTATTAATTAACTCATTTAAATGTTGAATGCATTTTATATTGAAATATTTAATAAATTTACAATCCATGGTTATTTGAATCATTTTATGCATTTGCAATGTATTTTTCCTTTAAATTATTAATAATAAATGTATTTAAAAGTTCAACTCTTTTTGCATTTAAAATAATCAATTCATTTGAATTATTTGAATCAATTAAAGCATATGAATTATTTTGTTTGATGCATCTTGCATTTGAAATAATCACTGCAATGGAATTATTTTGAAATAATAAGGTTTAATACATTTTACATTTAATGCATTTCATATATATAATGCATGAGAATTAATTAATGCATTTGAATTAATTATGCATTTTGCATTTAAATTAATTAATGCATTTTATTTTAATGTATTGGAATTATTTATATTTAGCCTACATGAAATTAATATGATAGATGAACATTTATGAAATACATTTGATAATAAAGCTGTTGCATGATTATTGCATTGTAAGTTAATGTATTATTATTATTATTATTATATTATTATTTTGGTATGGTTATAGCATTGAATTATTGCATTATGCGTAACATTATTGCATAGTGACAATTTGTGGAGTGTTCTCTTACACAAATGCTTGTTGATTGATAATGCATTTGTTTGTTGGACCAAAGATACATTTGTGATTGATAACAGTAAGTTGAATCTATGTTAATTGATATTGCATAGACCTACTATAAGTTACTCTCGCTTAATTATTGTGCATTGTTTGGTAAAAGCATATTTATTGTGCAATGAATTGCTATTGTTTGATTCTTAGTGAATTGATTGGTAAATGCTTATTTTATACATTGCACATTCACTGAGAATTGTCATGATAAATGCTTACACACTGTGAGTTAGTTATGTTTCATTGAAATGCATTGGGTGTGAATACATTAATGGTGCATATATGGTTTGTGATCTCAAAAATTAGAGGTAGAGCCCTAATTCCTCTACCTAGTTTGCATTCATACACTAGGATGTCTTTCTAAAAATCTTGTGTAACTAGTTTGCATTCATACACTAGGATGTCTTCCTGAAAAGCTTGCGTAAATATGTATTGAATTAAAAATGTTGGAGTGTATATATTATGCAGTGTACACATATTGTGTGTTACACTCATCATTTTTTTGATAAACATTATATTGATTTAGTATTGAAATTGATTTAGGTTTGGAAGGCATTGATATAGGTAATTGAGTAATTACTATGTGTGACAAAGATTAAGGTTTGCATAAATAATGAATAATATATGCATTAAAGCAACATGCATTTAAAAGAACCAATAAATGCATTATTAGTTTAAGCATTAGTTATCTCATGATAAACGATAGTGTGCATTGATAGTCACATAGTCTTTTCTAAGATTGGCTTGATGGATAAATACTGTGCATGGAATTTGATAATAAAATTACTACATAGTGACAAATGCAAATCTAACTTTTAACGGTGGTAATCGTAAATAACTATTCGTTGCATTTAAATATCATAGGTAGAAAATTTAGTAGAAATTCCTTAGTGCATGGTATTTGTATATAGGGACCATGGGTTGAGAATCTAATGATAATTGCATCACTATTATTGCATATGCATGGATAAAAGGATACTTACAGTATAATGCATTTCATATTTAGATTGAAATGGTAAGTATTGTGCATTGCATATCTATGAACATTAAATAGAATTGGTCGATGCTTATCTGCTTAGTATTGCCTCAAATATTGTTAAATGGTTTGATCCATTAATGCTTGTTCATTGCCTCTTTTTTGTTGTTGTTCACTTATTGAATTGGTTGATGCTTGTTATTATGTAATGCTTCTTTTTACATTCCATTGAATTAATCGCTAAATGCTTAAGTAGGATGCATGACATAATTACTAATTGGTAATTGCAAGCATTATTCATACATTTCGTGTGCTAGATTATACATATGCATTAAGTGTGAATGTACATACATAATGTAATGAGCTAGTTGAGAAATCCCTCTACACAGATTCTATTTTTATGTTTAGGGTGCTTTATTAAAGGATTTGCTTGGATAGGCATTGAAGTTGTAATCTTTTAATTGACATGTTAGTAATTATTTTATAGATAATGCATGTAAGTTAGGATATATTCTTGGTAATATTTGTGGAAAATGTATCATAATGATTTTCATCTGTCTTCCATGCATTTCTGCAAGTAACTTAGACTATGTACATAATACATGATCAAAATTGAATTTGGAATTGATTAGAATCTGTTTGAGTAGATGTTTTTTAAATTATTTGATTCATGTACCTTTGACAAATTTCAAGTATTCTAGGTGATGTAGAGTGAAATTGAAGAAAAAAGAATTTAGATTCATGGTGTGGCTTACTTTATGTATCTTTGAAATATTTCATTTGATTAACTAGAAATTATTCCTTGAATATGTGTTTTTTATATCTTGTTGAACAATGTGTGTGTGTGATGCTAACCATGTGTATGTTAGATTGTGAAGAAATATCTATGTTGAAGAACATTCTATATAATATAATTTTAAACATGAGTTTAATCATATGAGTGATTAAAATATGATTTTCATATCGGTATACCTTTGTTAAAGAATGAAGGCAATATGATGAGGATCGACAACCTTGTAATGAGGATAGAAGACCCTGTAATGGGGAATAAAGATTGAACCTTACTTCCACTCCACTAGTGCAGGTTTTCTTGCGTAGGAAGCCCATAAATGAGAATGGTGAGGTCGGTCATTTCCCATAGGCAATGAAGAAATAGACAAGGGATTAGGTGGGAAGTGTTTTGGTTTCCCGATAGAGGTAAACTTATCTTTATAAGGTATGTATGGGCATACCTTTATTACTTGTAAACTAAAAAAAGGGTTATTCTTTTTTAAAAGCATGCATGTATTATGCATCGAGGATGATGCATTGTTTTAAGGGGGAGGGGATGTAACATCCCACATGTTAAGACCCTAGAAATATGATTTTTATATCATTGGACATTATGGCACTAGATGTTGGGATGATGGACTTTGATATTATTATTATTATTATTATTATTATTATTAAAACAACTGGCTCAGTAGGGACAACCTGAAGAGTACAATGAACCATGAATTCACAAGCAAGGGGGAAGGGGTGATGAGAAGTTTCTCCCTAGTGCACCTAACCCCTTCGAGACATTGGAATATGCCATTCAAAAGATATTAAATTAATATCTAACCTTACAGATACTTTAGGAACCCACTTGATGATGTATTTAACCCTTTTTGAGAAAGTGCTCCTCCCTCATGAATTTCAAATACACGTGAGCTAATGCTCCCTCCTTGAGATATATTCTCCATGATTTGTTCCACCATATCATTAAATACCGTTATTTTTGCTATTTTTTGGCTCATTAATGCACCTATTACAATGAAATGGAATATCCTTGAGTAATACCTCCTTTGATGGTGTAACTGTAATATCCCTGATCTGATATACAAATCAGAACATTAAATTTATGCAAATTATCTTAATGTTTTGAAATAAAACTTGCAAACAACCAGTCAACTTTTGGAAGCTAAGCATATAAGGGAAAATGAATGATACTTTGGTCACAGGGAAGAAGGAAGAGGGAAGCAATCAAGTATAGAATAGGACTGATAGAGTGTCTTCTCTAAAAAAATTAGACCAGGGAACATTGAGTTTTTGGATTCCACTCCACAAAAACCTACTCCCATTCTTTTGAGTCACCTAACCGTGAAACTAGGAAGCACTTTTCTCATATCCACAAACAAAGGATTTTATAAACTGAACAAGGTTCTGTTATAAGGTTATAAGACAGTAATAATAGGTTCATGAAGTTTTATAACATATCAGATGCAAAGAAAAATATTATGCAAGTTATAAAGGTGAGACTAACTTGTCAGGCAACTCACTAGATCCGCCTTTACACCTTTCCAAATAGGTTAAGGGTGGTTCAGATTCTCTATTTTTGACTTGGTGGACTTATATATATGTTTTTTAATGACCCATAATAAAANGAAATATGGAAGTTACAACAAAACTAGTTATTTTCCAATGCAAATCTAGACTAGGTTGACTTAAAATGAGTAAATATCAGCCATTTCGAATCAGAATGTCATGAAACTTGTAGATACTATAAATAATAACATATCATGACCATGAGGGTCTTAATATTTCTCAAAATATTCACATAGGTCACCTCTCAAAGAACAAATCCAAAATTATGACTTCGGAGCTAGGAAACCCAAGAAATTTGATCTCTAAATCTCAAAAACTTTAGGAATGACCTGAAGGTGGTATAAATATGGAATTGAATAGTAAAATAGACATAAGTATACATATAATATCATATATATGTCAAATATCCATTACATAGCGCCAAAATTGTTAGAAGATCATAGAACATAGAGAAGGAGACAAGAGGAAGGGATGTCACTAATAGGAGGACTCAAATATCTCCAAGTTGATCTTGTAATGGAATGAAAGAGACATGAACACCTGCAAAAAATTTCCATCAATAGATGAAATATTCTCCTTAGCTTCAGTAAGACCTGCAATAGAAGTGGGAAGAATAGGGGAGAAGTGGAACAATGGACTTGGGGCACATCACCCAAGTAACTGAGGCTCACCACTTAGAAATGAAGCTTAAGCTTCAATAAATTACAAAACATACACTAATCAAACCCTGTGAATGATCTTGAATTGTTATTTAATATAACTATGGGTGATTTGTTTAGCAAGTAGATGCCAATGGTGACCTATGAGAGCAAGTCAACCACCTAGAATCCCTAACCCTAGCCACATATGCACCCTCCTAGAGAAAAATGAAATGTAGGACCATGTGGAGATGTTTCCCTATCCATGTCATTCACCAAACTTAGAAAATGTACCCTCCTTAAGCCCATAGTTGCTACTTTTGTTAATGACAATTTTTCTGCCTTTCTTTCTTTTCCCTATGACAACTTTTCTGACTTTCCTTCTTTTATTATGACAAATTTTTTCATATATTTTGGGAACTTTCCCTTTTCTCTTTGACATCTTTTGTCATAGAGTTTCCAATATCTTAATCTCCTCCTTTGGCAAGTTGGATTGCCACTTGTGCCTGACATGGCAAACTCAAGTCCACATGTTATTTGCACAATAATTAATTAATGGAAATAAAAATTAAAACATGCCTCAATAATGTTTATTTACCAACATTTTCCTAGGCTAAATAATTAATGCCTCATAAATAATATTTGCAAAATTCTCTAGGTGAGGTAATTAATGCATCTTTGACCCCCAATGTGTTGGTCATGGTCAACACTTTTTGTTAGAGGCATTTACGACCATACACACTCATTTTGGTCAATTTGGCCTAGTTAAATCACTATCCTAAGTTTTATTGACTTAATTGACATCAGAGGAGCACTGTATGACATCAGCATGAGCACACCCATGCCTACCTTCAATCAAGGAGGCTAACTTAGCCTTCTCCTACATTCGGGGAGGCTAACTAGAGCACTTCGAGGGTGATATGAGTTTCATAAATGCACTTTATTTCTAAATGATGGTTACAATCATTTAAATAGAGCAATGAAGGCACCTCCTTTCATTAAATTGATTATTTAATGATTATTCAAAGAACCGGAGTCAACAAGGGTTCCTCCAACCACTTCTGATGGCCAGTTACACTTCAGTTAAGCTCATCAGGGTTCATTGGAGTCATTGATATGCTACCACTTGTTGGTTGGATTGTAGTGACATGTGTCTGAGCAACTTTCAGTCAGAATCAGTCATTTATTGCACTTCGACTTTAGTTAGGGCTCAGTTGAGTCAATTAGGGTTTTGATCAATGGTTAACTTGAGTGTTGACTGTGACTTACATTCAGTTAAGCTAGACTCACTCATTCAATTCGAATGCCATCCTTGGGAATTCAAATTGTCTTGGCATTGATGCTTCCAGCATGATCATTGTATTGTATCATCATTCTTTCATTTGATTATAAAGAGCTGCTACTTCCATTGCAGCGCCATTTTTCCAATTTTATGCATATTTGTCTAAATTCTTTGTGAGGCTATGCTTTTTAGTTCGTAGACCACTATGACAAATTAATATGGTATCAGCTACCTCCACATGGTATAATCGATGCACATATGGAAATATAAAACAAGTGGTTTAACCACCATTCCTGGTGATAGGGACTTGTGCTGGGTTTCAAATGTTCACCAACATCTATAGGTTTTGGTTTAGTGGAAAACCTTACATGGTATCAGAGCTCATAGTGGGACGAAGCTTATATCTCTCAAAAACAAGGTTTTTGATAGATCTTGCATAAAAAATTGAGCAAAGCTCGAAAATTACAGCACTACACTAGAAGCCGAGGCTTACCACTTAATACACCAAGTAAGGAAATTGTTGATCAAGATTGCTTGATTAACTATGCTGGGTGTGATGAAAGCCTAAAATGTGCAGGCTGTCTGAACTTACGGTGCCCCCTTTGTTGTGATTTTCAAGTTTTTAACAGGTGAAAGCATTCGCTCTAGCAGTTTCAGATGGCTTCTTCCGTAGAACTCTTGAATCCGTTCAATTTCCACTCATGGAAATGAGACATGGAGACCCAGCTACATTCCAGAGGACTCTATAGGGTCACTATGGACACTGAAGAAGAGCCTACTTTTGTGACAGACAAAGATATATTCTTGAACAAGAAAGATGAAGCATTCAGATTCTTGTGCCTCTCTATTTCCTGGGATCTTCTTTTCCATCTTTCGGGATTGAAGACTCCAAAGGAAATCTGGGACAAATTGGAAACCCTGTATGGAAAGCAGGATGATTTGAGAGTATACCAGTTTGAAAATGAGTTGATGTCTCTCCAGCCTTCCAATTTCGAGACCTTGAATGACTTTTTCACAAATTTCAAGCACATTGTCTTACTATTGAAGCAATGTAAAGTGGAGAAGGAGGATGATCAACTCATCCTCGCCATACTCTCCAAACTTGGAGCTGATTATTCAGTTTTTGTCTCTACATTTCGTGCGGGGAATCTCACAACCCCTGAACAGATATTTCATTAAATTTGGAAATATTCTATTACAAGGACTTCATCCACATTGATTTTTTTTGGAAATCTCTAAATACGTATTCTATTAAATCTAGAAAAATCAATTCAAAGAACTATTCCATTAAATTTGGAATAATTAATCCAATGAACTACTTTCTCAATTAATATTTTTTATTTATTTCAAGTAAAACTTTAGTATTCAACTATTCAAAAGGAAATATTACATCTCAATTACAACTAGATGGGTTAGATCTAAAATTTAGAACTTTTGCTAAATTGAGTTCCTTCAAAATGAGGAAAGTCATAGCCTTTGAATCCTACATAATTTATATTAATATTATTTATAGGTTGTATTACATGTTAAGTTGATTAAATTATTTTATGACATAATATCAACATTGTATTTGTTACTACAACAATTATAAACATTGTCATAGTAATTATTTTTGTCTTTGTTATGTATGTTGTTTTATTTTTGGAAATTGGCACCACTTATAATCAAAATGAAAAAATATGTTATGACTTTAAAGTCTAAGTTTTATCCTTGTAATGATTAAAGTAAATTATGAATTAAAATAGCAACATAATTTATTATTATTGTTGTTGGCCGTGGTAGTGTATTAGAAACTAAGTTGATGAATGCTTACTTTATGAATGATAGATTAACTTGAGAAATTTCTTACCTATAAATTTATTTAATGATATTGATGTTAGTAAAGCCTCTCTTATTTATTAATATTAGTTGTTTTAATAAGCAAAATCAATTATGAACTAGAATAGCATTTGTGCAGTAGAGTTTGATTTTTTTCATGTACAAGAGGAAAGGGGAAAAACCAACTAAACTAATTATTGTAAGTGTTCATTATTTATTTATGAAGCATTTGAACAATGTGTTTAATTTAAAAGAGCATATTTATAATGAAAATATAGATATCTTACAATATTTAAGATTGCATATCATATATTAATTTATGTTAGGGCACGGAGGAATCGAACCACCATCGTCCTGCTTGTAATGCAAGTGCTCTTCCATTGAGCTAGCACCCTTTACAACATGAGGGGAGAGGGACTGTGTTAACACCTAGATTACACATTTCTAATCCTCTGTAACAAATCAAAATGATGACAGTCTTAGACTTTGATTCTTTCAAAATGATGAAATTCTTAGACTTTGATTCCTTACATAATTTCTATTAATATTATTTATAGTTTGTATTAAATGGTAAGTTGATTAAGTTTATGTAATGACATCAATATTGTATATATTACTATGATTAAGAAATTGAATTATAATTTGATATGGTAACTAGTACATTGTTGATGTTGAGTTCCTATGCTAGTAGAAGGTTGGCACAATTTTAGAATGGCCCATTTAAAAACTATTTAATGTAAAGGTTTGGTACCCAATATTGTTCTAAAATTTTCCCTTGTATTTTCCTGAACTAGACTTCCATCAATCAACCTTTACATGAAGAGTCTCACTATCATCATTCTGGAAGATATATGAGGTGGTTTTTGTCATCCAAATCATCTCTCCTTCATCATCAACTCATGATCTAACTAGCAACATATTTCCTTTCTCAAATTCGATCATATGATTGAATCTTGGCTTTAGCTTGTTGCACTTGGGTCCAACATATACCCATTCATTTGTCACATTATCAAAATCTCCATCCATAATACTTATATTCCATGCAGTGCATTATGATCAGCATTAAATCTCACATGGATTAAATTGTCTTTATAATGCAATGTAGTTGATGATAATGTCTAACATGAATTAAAGCTAACATGATGCTACTACTTAATGATTGATTTTCTGGATTAAGTTATGTGAAATCTTTTCAGTCCATAATGTGTTTTTCATGGTTCCTGTAACAAGCATGGGTGGAGTGTCCACTCAAAACATTGGTCTGAAAAACGTTCACACAGTTTAATCCAGAAAATCAATCACAATGATGATAA
>LPNX010892770.1:26219-36894 GCA_001517045.1 Pseudotsuga menziesii | reverse complement strand
GTAAAGTTAATGTATGTTAGCTTTCATAATGTAGTTTTTCATCAAACACAGCCACATTGTCATCAAATACATTACACCATGATGGAAATCTAGTTGGAGTTAGCTTTATTTCTAACAACGTGGCACTATAAGGGAAAGCTTATGTATGTTAGCTCATTACACCATGATGAAAATCTAGTTGGAGTTAGCTTTCCTTTTAACAACATCGCACAATGAGTGAAAATGAATGTGTGTTAGTTTTTATAAAGTAGTTTTCCATGTAACACAACCCCATTGTCATCAATCACATTGCGCCATGTTGAAAATATAGCTGAAGTTAGATTTCATCCTTAAATCGTTGCACGATGAGTGAAATCTAATGTGTCTAAACTTTCATAGTGTAATTTTCCATCTACCACAACCACATTATCATCAATCATAATGCACCATGATGGAAATCTAGCTAGAGATAACTTTCGTTCTTAAAACATTGCATGGTTAGTAAAACTAATGTCTGTTAGCTTTCATAAGGTAGTTTTTCGTCTAACACAGCCACATTGTTATCAAACACATTGCACCATGATGAAAATCTAGCTGGAGTTAGTTTTTCTTCTAACAACATGGCACTATAACGGAAAACTTATGTGTGTTAGCTCATTACACCATGATGAAAATCTAGTTGGAGTTATCTTTCCTTTTAACAACATGGCACGATGAGTGAAAGCTACAGTGTGTTAGATTTCATAAGGTAGTTTTCCATGTAACACAACCACATTGTTATCAAACACATTGCACCGTGTTGGAAATCTAGTTGGAGTAAGTTTTCATCCTTAAATCGTTGCACGATGAGTGAAATCTAATGTGTGTAAGTTTTCATAGTGTATTTTTTCATCTAGCACAACCACATTGTCATCAATCACAATGCACCATGATGGAAATCTAGCTGGAGTTAGTTTTCATTCTTAAAACATTGCACAGTGAGTAAAGCTAATGTCTGTTAGCCTTCATAAAGTAATTTTCATCTAACATAGCGACATTGTCATCAAATACATTCCACCATGATGAAAATATAGCTGGAGTTAGCTTTCCTTCTAACAACATAGCACTATAAGGGAAATCTTATGTGTGTTAGCTCATTACACCATGATGAAAATCTAGCCGGAGTTAGCTTTCATTTTAACAACATGGCACGATGAGTGAAAGCTAATGTGTGTTAGCTTTCATAAGGTAGTTTTTCATGTAACACAACCACATTGTCATCAATCACATTGTGCAGTGTTGGAAATTTACCTGAAGTTAGCTTTCATCCTTAAATCGTTGCACGATGAGTGAAATATAATATGTGTAAGCTTTCATAGTGTATCTTTTTATCTAACACAGCCACATTGTCATCAATCACAATGCACCATGATGGAAATCTATCTGGAGTTAGTTTTCATTCTTAAAACATTTCACGGTGAGTAAAAGCTAATATGTGTTAGATTTCGTAAAGTAACTTTCCATCCAACACTGCCACATTGTCATCAAATACATTACACCATGATGGAAATCTAGCTGGAGTTAGCTTTCCTTCTAACATGGAACTATGAGTGAAAGCTTATATGTGTTAGCTCACTACACCATTATGAAAATCTAGGTGGAGTTGGCTTTCTTTTTAACAACATGGCATGATGAGTGAAAGCTAATTTGTGTTATCTTTCATAAGGTAGTTTTTTATTTAACACAACGTCATTGTCACATTGCATCGTCATGGAAATCTAGCTAGAGTTAGTTTTAAACCTTAAATCGTTGCACGGTGAGTGAAATCTAATGTGTGTTAGCTTTCATAATGTAATTTTTCATTTAGCACAACCACATTGTCATCAATCAAAATGCACCATGTTGGAAATCTAGCTAGAGTTAGCTTTCGTTCTTTAAACGTTGCGCGGTGAGTAATAGCTAATGTGTGTTAGCTTTCATAAGGCAGCTTTTCATCCAACATAGCCACATTGTCATCAAATACATTACAACATGATGCAAATCTAGCTGGAGTTAGCTTTCATTCTAACAACATGGCATGATGAGTGAAAGATAATGTGTGTTAGCTTTCATAAGGTAGTTTTCCATCAACACAACCACATCGTCATTGATCACATAGCACCGTGATGAAAATCTAACTAGAGTTAGCTTTCGTCCTTGAATCATTGCACTGTGAGTGAATTCTAATGTGTGTTAGCTTTCATAATGTATTTTTCCATCTAGCACAACCACATTGTCATCAATCACAATGCACCATGATGGAAATCTAGCTAGAGTTAGTTTTCATTCTTAAAACATTGCACAGTCAACAAAGTTAATGTCAGTTAGTTTTCATAAGGTAGTTTTTCATCTAACAAAGCCACATTTTTATCAAATATATTACATCATGATGGAAATCTAGCTGGAGTTAGCTTTCTTTCTAACAACATGGCACTATAAGGGAAATCTTTTGTTTGTTAGCTCATTACACCATGATGGAAATCTAGCTGGAGTTAGCTTTCATTTTAACAACATGGCACGATGAGTGACAGCTAATGTGTATTAGCTTTCATAAGGTAGTTTTCCATTTAACACAATCACATTGTCATCAAGCACATTGCACCGTGTTGAAAATCTAGTTGGAGTTAGCTTTCATCTTTAAATCGTTGCACGGTGAGTGAAATCTAATGTGTGTAAGCTTTCATAGGGTATCTTTCCATCTAGCACAACCACATTGTTATCAATCACAATGGACCATGATGGAAATCTAGCTAGAGTTGGTGTCCATTCTTAAAACATTGCACGGTGAGTAAAGCTAATGTATGTTAGTATTCATAAGGTAGTTTTTCATTTAACACACCCACATTGTCATCAAATACATTACACTGTGATGGAAATCTAGCTGGAGTTAGCTTTCCTTCTAACAACATGGCACTATAAGAGAAAGCTTATGTGTGTTAGCTCATTACACCATGATATAAATCTAGTTGGAGTTAGCTTTCATTTTAACAACATGGCACGATGAGTGAAAACTAATGTATGTTGGTTTTCATAAGGTAGTTTTCCATGTAACACAACCACATTGTCATCAATCACATTGGGTTGTGTTGAAAATCTAGCTGAAGTTAGCTTTCATTCTTAAATCGTTGCACGGTGAGTGAAATCTAATGTGTGTAAACTTTCATAGTGTGGTTTTTCATCTAGCACAGCCACATTGTCATCAATCACAATGCACCATAATGGAAATCTAGCTGGAGTTAGCTTTCGTTCTTAAAGCATCGCACGGTGAGTAAAAGCTAATGTGTATTAGTTTTCATAAAGTAGTTTTCCATCTAACACTGCCACATTGTCATCAAATACATTACACCATGATGAAAATCTAATTGGAGTTAGCTTTCCTTATAACATGGCACTATGAGTGAAAGTTTATATGTTAGCTCATTACACCATTATGAAAATCTAGCTGGAGTTAGCTTTTTTTTTAACATGGCATGATGAGTGAAATTATCATTACCAAGTGGTTTTGTCATTATGTCAATATTTGCTCTGTTGTAGGACAATAATAAAGGCAAATGTCTTGATTGTCAACCAACTATCTGATGTAATTGTGATGAACTTCAATATGCTTAGTTATGGCATGATAGACTGATTTTTTTGCCATTTTGAGAGCACTATGATTGTCACAGAAAAGTGAGGTTATCACTACTTGGTCAAGTTGAAGATCGACCAATATTCTTCATAACCACATTGCCTCACAACCTGTACTAAAGTCTGCCTTGTATTTTTTGTCAATGGAGGATAAGGAAATTGTAGCTTGTAGATAACTTTGCCATGAAATTACCTTCCTAAACCAAGAGTGAACACATACCTGTTTCTGACTTCCTTGTATCAACTGATCCAACGTAATTGAAATCAATATGCTCTGCTAGCATGGAGTCAACATATCTCTGATATAGAATGCCAAAGTCAAGGGTCCCTTTGAATATTGACGGACTCATTTTGCAACTTGCCAATGTAACTCTTCAGGATTAGACATGAATTGAGAAAGAGACAAATCACTAAAAAACATACATCTGATTGGGTGGTAGTAAGATAAATCAAACTACCAACCAATTTCCAATACAATGACTCGTTGACTAGTGGTGAGTCCGTGTAAGTTGAGAGTTTTATGACAACTTCCATAGGTGTAGATCTAGGATTACATTCAATCATTCTGAATTTTTTGAAGAGTGCTTTGGCATACTTGAATTGTGATAAAAAGATAGCATGCTTAAATTGCAAAAATTCTACACCTAAACAATAATGAAGCAGGCTTTAATCAGTAATTTCAAAAATAGATCAAATATCAAATTTCACCTGTTGAATCTTGTTGGCACTGCTTTTGGTGATGGGAAGACCATCAACATAGACAAAATAAGATCAATATATCATCGTCACTGTTTTTGACGTAGTAAGTGGGTTCATAATAGGTTTTTCTAACTCTAGAATCTCTAAGGTATTGATCAAGTTTGAAATACCAGGCTTGAGGAGTCTGCTTGAGTCCATACAAGGAATTTACCATCCATACAAGGACTTTACCAACCAACAAACCAAATGTTTCTTTCCAAAAAAATGGAACCCTTGCGGTTACTTCAAGGCATTTTTAACATCCATTTGTATATCTTCCATCCAGAATTAGCAGAAATGGAGATAACTAGTCGAAAAGTTACCATTTTCGCTGTGAGGGAAAATATTTCTTCACAGTACACCCCTTCATCTTATGCATATCCTTTGGCAACAAGACAAGCTTTGTATTTGTCTTAAGAACCATCTAGTTTATATTTGACTTTTAAAATCCATTTACAACCAAGTGCTTTCTTCCCTAGAAGCAATGTGGACAAGACCCAAGTCTTGCTTTTCATCTATGCATCATATTTCACTTTCATCGCAGCCTCTAATTCAAGTTTTCCTTTGGATTCTTCAAATGTGCTAGGTTCAAATACTTGACATGAAAACAACAGAAGTTAGATAAAAATTTATCTGCTCACTGCCTTGCACAATTTGTTTCCTCAATCATGTAGTCTTTCCTTCTAGTGCCTTTGGCAACTCATCTTCTCAATATCCTTCCATCAAGGTATAATACCATTTCCATTTCCTTTGTTGGCCCTCTTGGTATTTCTGTGAAGATCAAGAATCCCTCTCTGTTGTGAAGATTGAGAATCCCCCTCTTCTTCACCAAACCCCTCCTTGGAACTTGACTCCTATGATGTTTCCGGCTCTGAGTTTTGTTTGATTTCAACACCAGCACTTGTTCTTGAATGAGCAACAATTTCCCATACACTACTTAGTACTATCCATAGATTTACCATCATCATAGAAGAATGATATTTTCTCATCTACAACATCTCTATTAATCACAATTTTGTTCATAGAAACATCAAGTTATTCATTAGGAACGTTTTTCCTTGGGAATATTTGCAAAAGAAATACAATTGAAAATATGAAAATCTCTTACAAAAGGTTTTCTACCTAACCATGAATCCTCAGGAGTGATATCCTACAAATATTTACAAGGAGTTTTGTTAAGGATGTAAACCACAACATTCACTGGTTTTTCCCAATATGGCTCTTGTACATTCTGGCTGTGCACCATGCACTTTGTCATCTCCACAACTATCTTATTCCTCCTTTCCATGACTCCATTTTGTTGTGGAGTGTATGGAGTGGTATACCGCCTATGTATACCTTCCCTTTTGCAAGATTCTTTGAACTAAGTTGAAACAAACTCACCTCCATTATCATATCCTAAAGCTTTCAGTTGTTTACTTGTTTGTTTCTCTACCAAAGCTTTTTATGTTACAAAATTTGAACAACAACTTGACTTATTATTCATAAAACAAACCCTAATTTTCCTTGAATAGTCATCAACCAGTAATAGGAATTACTTATCTCCATATATTGTAAGTGTTTTCATTGGACCATGCAAATCAACATGTACTAGGTCCAAAACTCATTTAGCTTGCCATGTTTTATTGTCAGTATCAAATAAAAGCCAATGTTGTTTTCATAACTGATAGCCTGCAAGTATCTCTAACAATCCTGCACATACCTCTAACAATCCTGAATGGATGGAAGACCATCCACCATATTAGTCTTATTAAGTACAAATAAATATTGATAACTTAGGTGTCCATACCTTTAATGCCAGAGTACATTTGTATTCTCTACCACAACTGGTGCATGTTCCTTTGTTGTTTTTAGAATCAACCAGTATATGCAACCCTTTTTCACCAATACAAACTATAGTCACCTTGTTATCACGAGAGTAGTGACCATATATTTGCTTCCTTGAAAATTTACAAAAATATTAGGGTTCCTAGTTATCTCACTAATAGACGAGATTTTTGCTCATGTTAGGAACATATCGAACATTTTTGAAAGTATAAGTTAAAGTATTGTTCAATATGACATGAACAACCTCACATCCTCTAACATAGTGAGTCCATCCATCACCCAAAGCAATAGATTCACTATTACCCTTATCTTTAATGAAATTTACATACCAGTTTCAGTGACACTTGTAGTGGTGAGATGCACTTGAGTCGAATACCAGGCTATAGACTTAGTTGATTGATTATGTAATGCCACAAATGCAAAATCACCCATTGCTTCTTCTTCACCTCTTTCGACAACATTTGCATGCCTTGATTTCATTTGACCACGTGCCAAGTCATATTGTTTTTTGGCAATATCTCTTGAAGTGTCTAGGCTTATTGCAGTAATAACTTCTAAATTTGTTCTCTTTGATACATTGCTAGCATTTTTTTTGTCTTTGCCTTTGAACTCTGCACTTAATGCACTCATTATAGTGGATGGATTTGATGCTTCTATCTGATCTATCCTCCTTTCCTTTTGTACAAAAAAGTGTTAATAACTTCTCAAATGTAAGTTGTTGGTTCTCCACAAGTAGATGTAAGGACTCAACAAATGAATCAAAGGACAGCGGAAAACTTTGCATCAACAAAGCAACCATATCCTCATCATCCACCGGCTTCTTAATAGAAAAAAATTGATCATTAAGATCCTTCAAGTGCAATAAATATTTAGAGACTGGTCCTCCTTCCTGTAACTTGGTGGAAACGTTAAAACAAAAGATTTTTAAAATACAATGACCACCCAACATATGATGCTTGATACTTATTTTGGAGATTTGTCCACAACATAGGTCCGACAATGGAATTTCTTACTTCTGGAACTAATGTAACTGCAACTGACAGTTTGAGAAGCATAAGTGCCTCTTTATGTCTTTTATCATAGTTTTTGGGATAATTTGTTGGTCTGTATTCTTTACCTAAGATCATAGTGGAAAAAATCGCAATTTTTCTTGGCTATCAATTTTTCGGCCCGAAAAAATCCTGATTTTTCAAAAAATCAGACATCGGGAAAATCATTAAAAAAATCGGGAAAATAGGCAAAAACCGGCAAAAAATGGGAAAATCGGGGAAAAAACCGGCAAAAAAATTGAGAAAATCGGGAAAGATCAGGGAAAAACGGGAAAATTTGGCAAATAGGGGAAAATCGGTAAGCTAATTTTGACCCTATTGAAGTACAGAATTTTCATTTTTTAATGCTTGTCATGGTTTGCCGATTTTTTCGCCGATGTTGCCGAGAAGATGTTTTCTAGACCCTCCTTGATTTTTTGTTGATGCCGATTTTTTCCACTATGCCTAAGATGGTTTGTTCAAGATCTATAAATTCAATAATGGTTAGTATCTTATGACTCCATAAATTGTAATTCTTTCCAATCAATTTTTCACACTTCAGAAAGAGTAAATGATGCTAACTAGCCATTACTAACACAAATCGAAGAGCGAAGACTACAATTTAGCACAGGCTTACTACCATTGAGAGTACTCCATCCAATCAGTTTAGTAAACCTCCTTCGTGTCGATAGTAGCTTTGAATTTCCACGCGGTGGCTGGGCAATACTTCCACTCTCCAATTCGCAGAATGTCATCATTCCTTCACACAGTAGTTTCATGGTCAATACCAAGGTGGTGACTGATCCTCGATGAGCTTACTTTTATCATGTGGATACACCACAAGAACACAGTTGATGGCCCAATGAAAACTCCTCAATTTAGCAGCATATCAGGTCGCAACAGGTCTGAATGTCTACTTTCCTATATCGATATTACAGTAAGCAGATTCTGTAAAGTTCAAAGTCTACCATCAATAATAGAAATTCCAGAAAAATGCAGAACATGGTCAAGATTTACCCATGCTTTCATAGCTTTTAATATGCACCATGAGAGTCATACACCAGATGCATACATGCAATAATATTTAACCACGATTCTAGTGACTACAGGTGCCATGATCTCTTGGCAGATCATGTAAATTGCATCACAGAGATGTAATCACATATAGAGACCATAAAAAAGGAGATAAAATTAATTTTATCTAAGAATGACTTTGGCAGGGTAGGCAGGTCTCGTTACAGTACTAAGGGGATTTTGATAAAACAGATCTCACCATAGCCTAGATTCTTGAGTTTATTTCTACATTGTCATTGTAGATAGACATAAAAGAAAGAAAGCCAAGAAATAGTACAGGTTCAACATCAAATTTTGTAAAACAATGCTCAAGAGATATAGCACAATGAGTTGTTCAAACAAATAAATCATGCAAATGCCAGCCTCGACCATGGACAACCAACGGATAACCAACAATTCCGCCTACTACGCATTAACAGCTCACAGTATGGACTCTGAGCCATGCAAAGGGTCGAGGGATTAAATAGCAACATCAAACCCTGCAACAGACTGGCCAAAGAACAACTTGGCCTCATACATTAGTGACCGAACAAGTGAAAGCAACAATAACAAAACAATGATAGAGCTCAAATGTAACAAATGGCAAGAAAAACACAAGGCAGAGTCACTCAACCAAACAGCAATTCCTACCCATCAACCAAAAACAATGCACCAAAAAGGAAACATAGAGGAAGGCATGAGTCTACCTTTATCCAAACATAGCTAAACACACAATTTGGATGCAGTTCCAAACTTTTCAATAGCCAACAGTCAGTCAACAAAAACACTTACAACCCAGGCTAACAATCATGGCCAAGAAAGCACTTAACTGAATGTGCAAAAGGTCGAGCTCTCAACTCCTCAAAACCAAAATGCAATAAGATGCTACAAGGGAGAGAGAAGGCTAGGTCATGAAAAGCACTTATCAAAAATCAACCATCAGATCTCTCACCAACAGACCTGATCAAACATAGTACACCCACTGCCCCCATGCAACGTTAAATGCTATTCACTAGGGCCAGTACAGAGGTGGAAAAGTGGTAATCCCAAACACCAATAGCCAAACACCCAAATCCCAAGGATGGCTTGGCAAGGCTAATCATGTCCAAGATCAAACTTCCAAAACCTAGTTTCTCAAAGCCAGTCATTCCAATGATTTTTATAACTTCCATGGGGTTAACACTAGTTAGGAACTTACAAGAGCACACATAAGACAAGATATCAGCTAGCTACTGTAGATTTAAATGAGATGAGTTCCAATTTGACATTATTCACTATATATCTAAATCATACTTGTCATCTTAAAGTATTTAATTGCAGAGCTCTGAACTGATTTTTAAGATTAGAGCAAGAATATCTTGCATATACAGGTGAACACAACAAACTGTATATAGATAGCAATGTTATTCATTCCTCAATTAGTGCTAGGTAAGCTATTGCATAAAACCAACTTATTGTTACAAAAATTGCAGAAAATAGTCAACAACGCAGGGACTAGGGAAAATAGATGGAAATTTTACAGAAATAGAAATTTGTATAGCACATGAAGAAAACAAAAGTAGATATAGGCACCTGTAGTAGTGCTCTAACATCCATCTTCTCCTTTAAACCATCGAGAACATCAGTTAGTTGTGACCTAAATCACCATACAGTATAAAAATATGTCGTGTGAAATTAGTTACAATTCAAAAATGAAGAATAATATTGCATTTTAAGAAGAAACATGAGCAAAATATGACATGTTATGCTTTAGTGCAAATTTTTACTTCTATTTACAGTATGTCAATAATCTGTATTGGATGTCAATAATTAGGCATAAGAGATCCCCCGAAGTTTGTCAAGAGAATAGAAGATGTGTCGGAAGTAGCCCTCCCACCGGAAGAAACTATGCGGATTGCTCTCTCCCTGGCAAATCGAGCCCTGATCGGGCAATTCACGGGGCTCTGGCCTTCGCCAAAATCCACTGATAGCTGGGTCCAAAGAAACTAGAGACCCCTCATCTCCAAAAACGTTGCATCATACTCCGTCGGAAGGGGATACTTCCTGTTTGACTTCGAAACCAAAGAAGACAAAGATCTAATTTTCAGGAATGGCTCCTACTTCATTTAACCTTTTGTCCACTAAGAAAAGAAACAAATTGCTATCTAAACAATTGGAAGACCTTGTTTATGTTCACGGAAATTTGAAATTGGAATTAAGCAATGTTTCCAAAGATTCATCTAGTCCGATTGGCCCATAGTTTGAGCCTACTCCAAGTGCAGAAGAAGATGACCTTGGAGTTGGCATGGATAGTGACAATAGTAATAAGCCTATTGTTGATGATGATAGATATTCACTTATTGATGAATCTGATCACAAATCTAGCACCATACCACTATTCCTTTGTTTTCTATGTTGGCTACACC
>LPNX010892770.1:0-17739 GCA_001517045.1 Pseudotsuga menziesii | reverse complement strand
CCTTTATGAAGATACCTGGTTCATTCATAACAAGATTAAAATGTACTATTTGAGCTCACTCCATGCAGTTTGCAAGGAATATCTCCAACTATTCGATATGAAATCTTAACACCAGTTGTATTTCTATTGCAAAGGTCATTTGGGTTATTTGGGAAGAGATAGGAACCCATCAAGCTAAGAAGAAACACCCATCCTCTAGGAAACCATTGTTCCCAGACCATTCAGAAGGTTTTATGCAATATTTAAGAAGCACATGCATCAATGAATAACTCTCAACTTAGGGAAGCCTCCAATGCTTGTATCATGGTGAAAAATGAAATGTCAAGGTGTAGATGCTTTATATGTGGAACTCCCTAGGCTAAGAAAAGATAACTGGCAGCTAGCACATTCCCCAAGGCTAAGAAGACCTATTATGAGGATAGTCTAACTTGAACGGGCCTCTCTATATATTTTAATATGGTTATTTTTGGAGGAAGCATGGATATAGCCCATAAAAGAAGGACGTCCCACACAAGAGGACATTTGGAGGGATATCATGAGATATTTCACATGGTTCAAGGTATGTCTCGCATATTTGGAGGCATGACAAATCATCTAATTGATTATTGGCATGATTTACAAAGAAAAGAGGTGATCTCGTCACAAAACCATGAGTCTACTCATATATTACACCCTTATAACCAAAGTAAGTGGATTTAAGACACATTATTACCAATTTTGTTATCTCCTTGTCTGTTATGTTTTTATTACATCAATCGGCTCGACTACTGGTATCTTGGTGTAGAGTGACAAAATGTCAAAACTAACTAAGATGAGGGATGTCTACAAGAGAAATATCCAGAGAATATGTGAATAAGTCCCCAAATATCCTATAGGTTGGTCACTCTTCTCCTTAGATCTCTTATGACATTGAAACATGTGTTGTTTTCCATATGTTAACCTTTAATGTAGAGTGCCCTTTTAACTAGGATATTCCTAATAGTATTGTCTCTTAGTGATAGATGGTATCCCTTATCTTGTTTCGTATTATATTACATCCCTTTTCAATTGAAACATTTCCCCTCTTCAATGTTTTTTTGTTTTTTTAACACTTCGTCTAACTGCATTGTGGAGGTTGACAAGCATCAAATTATTATTGGACAAATTGGTTGTGATAGGGGCTATTGGGTTGGGAAAATAATTGTTCTCCTTTATTTTCAGTGAGAAAATTTCTAGGAATAAGAATGTAGAGGGATAGTAGCTATACATTAATTATTGTTATGACATAACTAACAAGAAACATAGAGTAGATACACCAGCTCTACATATATTGGTTTTCTCTGCACCATTTCTTCTAATGTTAAAACTGATAAGAGATAATAATAAAAAAAGTATAGGAAAAGCATCTCTAATCATACATTCTTATGCCAAGGTACAAAACTTTGAATAAGTCAAGAATAGAGGCATACAAAATCTAAATCATATTTTGTTTTTCTCTACATCATCTTCTTCTAGCAAATTTGAAAACTTGCAAATAGAGAGAGAGGACTCGACATAGAAACCATGGAAATTGCAATACAACTATTTTTGGAAGGTGTGCAATGCTATTTCTAAACATTTTATTTTTGTTTGCTCGATTTGATTGGACTGATGATGGAGAGAAATTACATATTCAAAATGGCCATATAAATGTCTTAATGAAAAACTACATACATATAAATTACATATGTCGGGCACATCTGAAGGTGCGTTGGGTACAAGTGCAGCATAACAGTGCACTATAAGTTACATCATGTCGCTTGCCCCCATTTCAATGTAGCCTTCATTGAAGTATTAGAATTGATAGACACATGGTATGTAAAACACATTGTTATCTATATTAGGTTGTATGGCATTTATATGTCCCCGCACATCTTATTTGAATGAGTTCCAAACAAGATCCTGATCAGAGAAATTGTTTGTCAAACCTCTTTGCATGAGGCCACATCAATGTTAATTGGATACCATCCTAATAAAATTAGGACCTTATGCATTGATCGAATTTATACAATAATCACAATGCCTTGATGTGAAATTACACATTATTACCTCATGGAAAATAACAACCTCATCCTCATTGTCATCATACATACCATTATTTTGGAGTGAATACAAATTGCTACACCTAATTATGATTCATAATGTGTATTTGGCCATCTTTGACAAGATTTCTCTACAATTCATTCAGCAACTAATCTCTTTATTTCCTTGCATTTTCCCCATTTAAATCCAATCGTATTCTAGCGATGGAATATATTATTTAACTGCACAATCCTTCCATCTACTATCTCAGAACTCTTAAATTTCCTACACAACAATTGACAAATATCATTTCTTATATTTTCAGAACATTTTCATGATAGTGAAGATGATTCTTTGATGCTATATCAATCCCTATAGGCATGTTACGGTAAGGGAAAACCATGATATCAATGCACCATATCCCTCCCACAAATATTTTAGCACGCAGGCATCACTGCAAATTTTAAACTACATCCATTTATAGAGTTTATGAATCCCTCTCCTTGAATATATAAATTATATTTCTTACATCCATCAATCACTATTTATTTGTGGACTCTAGGATCACTCCAAATGGATCCCTCTATGTATTTATGCTTTATTCAATGTTCTGTATATATATGGATGAGGGATGGATAATATTTCCAGTTTTGGGCTAGGCATATTTGTTTGTCTCCTCCTATAGTACATGTGCCATCATTTCTCTCTCAGTAGGCTATCTATGAACAAGATTTGAGGTTAGTTTTCATTGTATGACATCATAGACTCGCCACATAATTTAAACATATAAGGAAATGAGGCCCACCTGACAAATATTGTTGAGGAAATTTTATGCTTGAAAACCTCTGAGAGGCTTTAAAGTGGGTTGACAAATGATTGTCCTGTCACTATCTAGGGAGCAATAGAGGTTGGTATCTCCCTTTTAATCCCATTTAGCTATGGAAATTATAGGACCAATGCACCTCTAAAATTGCACGCTTTCAAGCTACAAGAATGAGAAAGAAATAGTCTTTTAGTTGGAAGATTCATGGTACTTTTACAAAGGGCATAACTGAACTACAGGACTTTAATAAATATAAAGGGCCTCCTAGCCTCTAAATTTAACTCAACTTACCTTGAAATAAAATATCAATAAGTGGATGCTATATCCACTTTTCTCTCCAATAACCAATAATAAAAGTAAAACACATTTAGCAGCTTCTAGATCCATGCTTCAAGGGCCACTAAAAGCCTCCTCAAAACTGGCTTCTCCTCATTGAAGGGAGAAAATTGCATATAATAGGTTTTGAATGCTTTCTTGCCACCACTTGTCACTTTCCAATTTACAGTGTTCCCTTGAGTCATGTTATTTGATCTTATCTTTGGAGAGAAAATGCCATTGACTTATGAAGGGAGTTCCTCCTCTTTTCTTTGTAAATCATGCCAATAATTGATTAGATGATTTATCATGCCTCCAAATATGAAAGACATACCTTGAACCATGTGAAATATCTCATGATATCCCTCCAAATGTCCTCTTGTGTGGGATGTCCTTCTTTTACGGGCTATATCCATGCTTCCTCCAAAAATAACCATATTAAAATATATAGAGAGGCCCCTTCAAGTTAGACTATCCTCATAATAGGTCTTCTTAGCCTTGGGGAATGTGCTAGCTGCCAGTTATCTTTTCTTAGCCTAGGGAGTTCCACATATAAAGCATCTACACCTTGACATTTCATTTTTCACCATGATACAAGCATTGGAAGCTTCCCTAAGTTGAGAGTTATTCATTGATGCATGTGCTTCTTAAATATTGCATAAAACCTTTTGAATGGTCTGGGAACAATGGTTTCCTAGAGGATGGGTGTTTCTTCTTAGCTTGATAGGTTCCTATATCTTCCCAAGTAACCCAAATGACCTTTGCAATAGAAATACAAGTGGTGTGAAGATTTGATATCAAATAGTTGGAGATATTCCTTGCAAACTGCATGGAGTGAGCTCAACTAGTACATTTTAATCTTGTTATAAATGAACCAAGTATCTTCATAAAGGAACAGTCATTTTTTCATTTAAAATATGAATAGGTCCTCGAGGTACAATTGAACCACAAAATATTCATTAATTAACAAGAAACCCAATCTCCATACTTCCTCTTTATCTGCACTCCGTTCTTCTTATTCTGCTCCAGAACCTTCAGGCTCTATTTTAAAGGCTCATTGAGGCCTTCTTCATATTTCCGCCGATCATAAGCTTCAACCATTTGAATAAAATAAATATAGGTAGCTCAGGGGATAACCTTACTGGCATCTGGACCTGACTGACTACCCCTCAAACCTGTTACCAGATGGATACCCTTGCAATTATAACAATTCTACTAGATCATAGCTTCGAATTTTAAGCTTCTTGGTTGGATTTATACCTCATTTAGAGCACACCATAGTGGCCGGAATCCTTAGAGCGTAGTAGGCAGAGGAACCATAGCAAATAGTGAAGAGAGCCAGTGTCCGTTCCCTATAGCAAAGAGATAAACCCAATGGACTAATCCAAACAACGACTGATATCATTATACAAAAGACAAAAAATTCTTGAAATATGAGAAGAATTCAAATATGATGCTTATTCTCCTTAACCCATAATCGTTGCAAGCTAAGAATCGTGACAACAGAGAACCGACAAACTCAGGTCCAGATCAACGCCGACAAATCAGGTAAGCTTTGTAGTGATCACACGCCAAAGGAATGGTTAAACAATATTATGAATCAAGTTTAAAATTAAATATGGCTTTTTCAGGATTTGGGTTTTGAATAATGTCTAAAATCCTAAATTTGTCACTGTGTATGCCGTGGTAGGATGTTTGGCTGATGTTCACCAAATGTTTGACGAAATGCGCAATCAAGATGTGGTGGCATGCACTGTCATAATTGCAGCCTCTTCAAGATATGGACATAAACAGGAGGCGTCGGCTTAATTCTATGGAATGCTACAGACAGGTATGTACCCAAATCATTTCATCTTTGTGACTATTATGTTATTCCCTCCTATGAGTTGTTGTAGATCCCAAGCATGCCAAAGACATTCCGCGAGAAGAAGCCATCTCTGCTTTAGTAGTTTCTAAATCCATTCAGGCTTAAGTATACCATTGCTGGAAGTAAGGCTTCGTTGTTAATTGTGGTGGTAATTTGTTTTATGCTCAGTCTCAAAAATGAAAGAAAGCAACCCTACAATTTTTTATAAAATCAATGAATTAGTTTGATTTAAAACCGTGATAATAGAGACTAGAATTCCAAGATTGCAGAGACAGGTCTGAAATTCAAGATTTTGCATCAAGGTACATGGTTACATTCTTAGAATGGGATTTGATCTCCAGGATTTGTTTGGGTAACGCGCTCATGTATATGTATGCAAATGTAGGATTTTAGAGGATGCATGCAAACTATTTGACAAAATGACTGAAAGAGATGTGGTGTCGTAGAGTGTGATTATTACAGGCTATTCATACAGTTGGCAGTGTGACGAGGCCTTGAATCTCTTTCATCGAATGCAAGTAAAAAGTGTTCAGCCTAACCTGATTAGTGATTACAATTGATGTGATGATATCAGGGTATGTCCTTGAAGGCATCACTGATGAGACTTTGAAATTATTTCTTCAAATGCAACTGGCTGGCACAAAGACCTGGTATACTTCATTGATCTCGCTAATATTCTCACCATCAATATTACCAGCCAGGGGATGGGAGATAGATAGGTGGTCCACATTTTTTCATGATAGTGTAGTTAACACAGATGAGGGTGCAAATAATGACCAAAGCATGCCATCCATTGATAGTGGCTTTCATGATTTCATCGGATTTGGCAATTCGGTGATCTCAAATCTTTAGGAGTTTGAGAAAGTTGCTACAGAACTAGGTGATAGGCAATTCGGTGACAATGGATTCAATACTTTAGAATAATTTTTTCCATCCAAACCTAGAAATTTGTGGCTATACCCTAACTAACTCAAGGTGAGAAGAAACATGCAAACCTGCAACAAAAAATTCTTTTCTCACCACGATCAGATCAAGGTGATTATTATATGCATCATAGTATGGCTTAGCTAGCCTTGACCAACTCAAGGTGAGGTATTTGAAAATATGAGACTTTTGCATAGTTGGAGCTTATACTTATAGCCAAAAAATATGTGCTAGCCTCAACTGGATCAAGGATACAGTTACAACACTCCTTATTGTCCACAATTAGATCAAAGAGCAGAATTTCCCTTAAGCAATCGTTGTAGCAGCAAGGGGATCTAACATGCATCTCTTACTACAATTTCATTAGAAATGAATGTACACATCCAACCAAAAGTGCTAGAATACAACATTATCCACAATGTTGGAGAAAAAATAATTCCATAGAACTTTCGTAAATAACACCTAAAGTGAAACTGGAAGTGCAAAACTTGAATCTTGTTGGTTTAAAAGAGTATATGCACACATTCACAAACATGAGAGTGAAGAGAACATCGAACACCATTTTAATGTTCCAACAAACATATATTACAGGATGTGCATGATAGAGGGTACCCATGCAATACTTACATACCACACTCTTTCAACTATACCATCTCTTGGATACTGATAGTGGTTTAACTGCCTATCCTCACATAAATATTCATTGATTCATACAGAAACATGTAATCGAATTGATTTGAAACAGACTAGAATGTCCCATTTACCAAAATTTCCAGTGTAACATGGAAATTCAAAACTGTCCTTTGGCAATAGTAGTTCAAAATCCAACATACATCTATCTTTTTCAAAACGGGCTTGTTAGTATAGATTCTGACATAGTACCCTAGTAAAAAACAAACTTTGTAGTAAATGTTCTAATAATACAAGAAAAGCTAGCTTCAATAAAGAATCCTTTGTATTTTGATGCCATAGTGGCACCATTAGACTATGAAGATCCTTCCTAAGAGGATTCATTTTCATCTTACTCATTTTCTTCTATCTCTAGTGTTAGGTGGGATGTAGGTGGGTAAATGACGTCTTCTATCTTCTTCTGCATTCTATAAGTGGTAGGTATCCCAACAAAAAGGCCATTGGCATTACTGGTTTGGACATTTAGGGTGGTCCAAGATTCTTCCTTCTATTTTTGGGTTACAACATAATGATTATAGGCTTCAATTTTGATAGACTTCAGCTTGAAATCAATGTTTTTTTTCACGAATTGCATCTATGTGAATGCTTCTACTGCTGCTGTGTGATTTTACTACCGCTATGCTACTATTTTTTCTGCATGTATTGCATCTATGTGAATCCTGTTTGGATCATTGCTACTACCAACATCTCTATAGTTTTTCAAAGTAAATTTCATTTTTTTCCTCAACCTAATGACTAAACTTCCTTTTAATAAGGAACTACTTTCGTTATTCACATATCCTATGATTTAGATATCTTCTTTGGTGGCCTTAAAAACATTTCTTTGTATTTTATAGCTTCCACTTATTTTGGATTCTAAAATTTGTATCCAGAACTATTAAAATTTTATTCATATATTATATCAAAACTAGCAATGATGACACTATCCAAATCATACCGAGGGATTGTTTGGTTGCACTAGTGAGGTAGTGATGGAATAAATAATTGCCCAGATCTTGAAGTTTTTAAACCTAAATCATTAGAGATCTCTTCAAGTGTTATATGTACTTGAAAATTGAAAGGACATAGTGAGTGGAATTTGTCAATGTAAATACTACCTTTTACCAGCAGGGGTGTCATTGGTTCTTAATGTGTCATTTTGAGTTCATTCATTGTATTTATCCCTATCAACTTTTCTTTTATGATAAATCTTGACCATGTTTTGCATTTTCTGGAATTTCTACTATTGATGGTAGACTTTGAACTTTAGAAAATATGCTTATTGTAATATTGATATAGGCAAGTAGATATTTAGAGCTACTGCGACCTGATATGCTGCTAAATGAAGGAGTTTTCATTGGGCCAACAGCTGTGATCTTGTGGTGTAGCTGCATGATAAAAGTAAGCTAATCGAGGATCAGCCACCACCTTGGTCTTGACCATGAAACTATTGTGTGAAGGATTGATGAACTGTTGCGAATTTGAGAGTGGAAGTATTTACCAACCACTGCATGGAAATTCAAAGCTACTGTCAACACAAAGGAGGTTTGCTAAACTGATTGGATGGAGTACTCTCAGTGGTAGTAAGCCTATGCTAAATTGTACTCTTCACTGTTCGATTTGTATTAGTAATGGCTAGTTAGCATCATTTACTCTTTCCAAAGTGTGAAAAATTGATGGGAAAGAATTACAGTTTGTGGAGTCATAAGATACTGACCATTATTGAATTTAGAGATCTTGAACAAACCATCTTAGGTAAAGAATACAGACCAGCAAATTATCCCGAAAACTATGATAAAAGACATAAAGAGGCACTTGTGCTTCTCAAACTGTCACTGGCAGAAACATTAATTCTAGAAGTAAGCAATTCCATTGTAGCACCTGTATTGTGGACAAATATCCAAAATAAGTATCAAGCATCAGAAGTTGGGTGGTCATTGTATTTTAAAAATATTTTGTTTTAACTTTTTCCACCAAGTTGCAGGAAGGAGGATCAATCTCTAAATATTTATTGCACTTGAAGGATCTTAATGATCAAATTTTTGCTATTAAGAAGCCGGTGGATGATGAGGATATGGTTACTATGTTGATGCGAAGTTTGCCACCTTTTTTTGATTAATTTGTTGAGTCCTTACATCTACTTGGAGACAACCAACAACTTACACTACTACATTTCGATCCAAAATCCGATGGCGCGTGGATTTCTCTTTTTAAACTTACCAAAAATCACAAGGATACATTTTTTTTTGTAAATGTGGCCACAAGCGTCGGTTAAGTGACGGCTATTCTCATAACCGTTGGTTAAGCATCGGTTATGCGATGGCTATTCTCATAAGCGTCGCTTAAGCAACGATGCCTTTAAGACCTAGGTTCATTATCTCACACACTCACTCTCGCACTTATCATGCAAAGATAAAAATTATGGGCAAGTAGGAAAAATAATCAATTTTGAGGGGACATTTTGTTTGCACTAGGATGTACAAAACTTCTTAGTTTTGGGGTGACGATGGGCTATTATATTTTATAATGGACCATCTCATATTAGATATGGCATATTTTTTCCCTAAAGACTAAGGCTTCCATGGAACTTTATGATTTTCAATGAACATACTACAATTGATTTATGCATGTTTAAATTAATGTGATTTTCTTAAGCCTTAAGGTTGAATATGGCATACTTCAATTTAAACATGGTCTTTAGATTATTTATGCGTGATATGCTCCATTGACTAATATTGAAAGTGAGCAAGAACATATTTTAGATTTCGAGTCGTTGACCTCAATTACTCTTCTAGACAACCCGCTACATGTGTGGGAGAATCAAGGGGTTGTGTCCCTTCTCAATCCTTGGAAGTTTTCAAGTATTAAACAACAACAATAATGTGCTTTTAGAAGCTAGCATATAACTCATGGTGGTGCAAGGGATAAATAACCTAGTGGCAACAACATATAATTAACCATGAGAACTTTCCTGTATATGAACCCTTTAGTAGCAAGCTAGTGACCCTATACCTTTATATATCCTTTGCACTTGATTAGAGGATACGAGAGTGAAGGCCTCATTCAAACAAACAAAGAAAAGTAAAAAGTGACATAGGGCGCGGAACCTACAAATGCCATACACGCCAAGGATTCACCTTTTAGCATAATACCGTGAGAAGGCTGTCTGTTTGGCCTACCTAATGGAAACACAGATCGCACATCTCAACTCACTGCAGAGCCAGTATATGCTACCCACGGACAAGAGGTTCCAGCCAGTGCATGACTTGACAATCAGGGTGGAATTTGGGGCGCGCATAATCACCATTGGTAACAATCCCATTAAACTTCAGATCTGGGATACGGTAACACCCTATCAATTTCTCATTGGTTTATTTTTACTTTTCATCTCATGTATATGCTACTCCCTACAGAATTCATCCTGAAATTGTAACTTGCACAGACCCATTTACACTCGGATAGGATATGTACCGAACCCATCTTGATATGTTGGCGATTTGTGTGAATTTGAGACATGCATCCTTGAGCTTCATAACCTTGATGTGCATATGAAATGAGCCCCTGGTTTAGATGGGTCTGCGTCAGTTACCATCCTTTTTCTCACTGGCTTCTGATATTCTTCTTTTCATTTTGTATGTATGCGATCCTATGCAGAATTCAACTTGAAAATATAACTAGCAGAGCCTCATTTACACCCGGTATGATATGCGCCGAACCCATCTTGATATGTTGGTCATTTGTGTTAATTTGAGGTATGCATCCTCGAGCATCAAAACCTTGAGGTGCATATGAAATGAGACCCTGGTTTAGAGGGGTCCGGGGCAGTTACTATCCATTTTCTTGTTGGTTTCTATTTTTTGGTCCTTTTCTTCCTTACATCTTGTATGTATGGGATCCCTACAGAATTCATCTTGAAATTGTAAATAGTAGTGTCTCATTAAAACCCGGGGATGATATGCACCGAACCCATCTTGGTATTTTGGCAATTTGTGTTAATTTGAGATATGCATACTCGAGTTTCACAACCTTGAGCTGCATTTGAAATGAGACCCTGTTTTAGATGGGTTCGGAGACTGGGCCAGTTACAATCCGTTTTATGATTAGTTTCTTTTGTTTGTCCTTTTCTTCTTTTCATCTTGTATATATGGGATCCCATGCAGATTTCATCTTGAAATTGTAACGAGCAGAGGCCCATTTAAACTTGTCTATGGATATGCATTGAACCCATCTTGGTATGTTGGTCATTTGTTTGGTATTTTGGAAATTTGTGTTAATTTGAGATATGCATCCTCGAGTTTCAAAACCTTGAGGTGCATATGAAATGAGACCCTGTTTTAGATGTGTCCGGAGCCCGGGCCAGTTACCATCTGTTGTCTGATTAGTTTCTATTTTTGCCTTTTTCTTCCTTTCATCATATATGCGATCCCAGGCAGAATTCATCTTGAAATTGTAAGGAGCACAGGCCCATTTAAACTTGTCTATGATATGCGTTGGACCCATGTTGATATGTTGGCCATTTGTGTGAATTTGAGATATACATCCTTGAGGTTCACAACCTAGAGGTGCCATATGAAATGAGACCCTAGAGTGTCCATATTCAATGCACCCAATTCACTCTCTAGATGCAATGCACTGTAATAAAGACACATGACGAGCTGACAGGCCACCCCACCCTCACCGCCGCTATAGAATGCATTATGCTTCCAAGTGTTGCAAATGTCTATGATATCTCCCAACATTTATGTCTATCATTTTATGAGTATTGTCCAGAAAATGTGTGTAGCTTCTTCTGTCATAGATTTTGTGTGGAATGAGTACTATATTTCATGAATTGAATTGGTGGCCACAAGTGCAGTTTTGGAAAAGGTTGAGTGCACATCTGTTTAAAGTGTTCGTTGTTCCATGCTACATTCTTTTTGGAATTTATATGCAATAGGAATTTAGTTTGTGGACATTGACAATCCTGAATCACAAAATAAAATTAGCATCATTTTCAATTTTCAAGTTTGGAACTTGTGAACTTGAAAAAATTCATTGATTTATCTCTTCTGTAAATTATTTTCTAGTGTCAGCTCAAATAATAGAAAGAAGAAACTGATAATTTGGTTAGATCATTTGCATTACAACCTACTTCCATGAGCATGGTTTAGCACATGGGGGATTTGACTTGCCAAGTATATCTTTCCTGTTATTGTAGGCAGGATAAGAGTCGTTTCGATTGATTACAAGATCATACTACAGAGGAGCAGCTGGAGCACTTTTGGTTTATGACATCACAAGGTATTTTATTTGTTTTAAAACTTCCATCATGTTCCAACTATTCCTTTTGGCAGCCTGTTATGAAAGACCAATTTCCGTCTTCCTTTGGTCATTTGTTTACATAATCCTTTTGTTTTTTCTATTAAATTAACTAAATTAGAAGATTGAAAATGCATTTCGTGGGATGTATGGAGGGTTGCCTATATAATAAACGATTCATGGGGTTGATTTACAAGCTCTAATTGTTATGTTCATACAGAATATCTGCCTTCACACCACTTTTCTAATATTCCCCACTTTTGGAGGGGATTGTTTCATGAATAACAACAAAAAAGAATCCCCAGATAATTCTGCTTGCTTATTATAGATCAGTCATTCATGAATAGATAATTACTTCCAGCTAGAAAAATATTGTTCTCAAGTAATTGAAATTTATGTAGGAATTGCAATTTCAAATATTTTCTGTTTGAATTGCTTTGTTAAGCTTGCAATTATAAGGACAGAATGTAGGCTATAGTTGCTCTGACAAATTTGGAATAATCACAACAAGTTCTGTTACTATTTGTTGAGATCATAGTCAAAATACATAGATTAAAGCTCTATACCAGCTAGATAGGCATGGAATATGTTGGTTGATCTCTTAGAATAACTTATTGGTAAGATTCATGTGGTAGATCAGATGCCATATAAAATGCAAATCTGGCCTTAAATGATATTGGGGTGCAGATCAAGCTTAAAAATGAGAATATTGGGCATGGGTTTAAAATGTAAAAATCAAAATTTTGGATTGTTTCAAGGGCACATTCCTGGAATTTTTTGGGGGATGTTGTCTAGCACTTGGGATATGGGACACATCCTGAGACAGGCAGACCCAGGAACACATCCCTTAGCAACACAACTTTTGATAAGTGCAATACCTACATAAAGTTATATCCTAGGACATGGAGACTCGGGATTGCATCCCTTGGCAACATAACTTGTGATAATTTCTATACTTGTGTGAAGTTTTTCTACCACTTTGTTGACATTCTTTGGAGGTATATGGTGCGTGTCACTACTTTAGTAGAGTAGTTATTGTGGAGTTATTGTGTCACTACTTGAGTTGTTGATAGTTTTCTACAACGTTTCATCTGTGAATTACTCTGTTTTTCTTTCTTTGCTGGGAGAAGAATGGTCTCTTTTCTTTTCACCCTACGTTTCTCCCTTGGCCAGTAAATCCTAGCAGCATTTTTTCCAGCCATGAAGCCAAAGAAGATGAATCCATCAACAATAACTTTTCTTGCAAGGTGTGTTTCAAGTTAATATAATTCGGATCACCTGTTAAAAGATTAACAAATAGCTGTAGCACCTTCGTATTCATTGACTCATTATGGCATCCATCCAAAGCATCAATTAAAGGAAAAAAGTTACCATTGCCTCCAAGAAATTCCTGGAACTTGTTGGATTGGTTCAACATCAATGAGTCCTTAGTGTTCCCCAAATAAAACTTAAGCAAAATGACTTTACTTCATTTATGTTGCAGAAGGTGGTCTGTGAAGGATCTAGTAGAATCATGGATGTCTCTTTAGCAGTGCTATATTGAGACTTGCAACATCTGGATTTGTGTGTTCTATCACCAATCACTATTTTTCAGTGAATGCTTATTCTGTAAAAGATAGTGCCTAGTGGAGGCAGTTCTAGAATTACTACAGGTGAAGTATTTCACATGCACATGAAGTTATCGGAATAGATGTGCAGTACATAAAATTCCAAGGCTCAGAACCTTGGAAAATGATAACACTTTTATAAGCTATATATAGTGGTAGTACGTATTCACAAATCAAATGAGTTCCCTTTTTTGTCAGTTACCAGCTTCATGGCTACCTAACCCTGTGATCAATTGCATACCACTGCATCATACAAAGTGCAACATCTATCAAAAAAATAGGACCAGATTTATGGTTGAACACAAAACTATCTGGAACAAGTAGATATGCAGGAAAAAAACAATAGAAAGAAAGGAAACTTATGGACAAGCTGATATTCATGATGAAGAGTGAACATCTATATATCTAAAAGAAAAATAATATTTATGAGTGCTCAAGATGAAGAGTGAGCATCTATATATTTAAAAGTAAAATAATAATTATGAGTGCTCATAATGAAGAATAACATCTATATAACCTGGTTGTTTGCACTACTAAGGCACTGCAAGCCCCGCTGCACAACATTATTACCATTCAAGTCCTTTATGAGAGTCACAACACCAGGCTTAAGCGAGGATACAACCATTGAAACCTCCCGTGGAGTCTTAATAATATCTATCAATTTATATACAGTCTGGTTAAGATAATGGCAAATCAACTTAGAGAGCACCAACAGCATTTAAAATGTGCATTTACCCCAGATTACCCCTCATTTTCTTATCTTGACCATCATGCATCATTAGCTACATAAGATTGCATTTACTGCACCACATTAAAGGGTTTAGCTATTGAAAGTAGAGTAACTTGGAAAAGTGTATGCTACCACTAACATATTATTGTGCTCCATTTCAATCAACACTTGTTGATTTAGTTTGTTATAAAAGATCCATTGTCTAGTTTTGTAGCAGCAACCTATTTTATGATTATATTCTGGCACCAAGAGAAGGACAGTATACTCAATTAAGCATTTCAGAGTTGACAACATAGTCTGTGTAAGGACTTGTATAACAGGTTGTAACTTAGGAACCTATGAAAATCAGGGCTCTTTTCAAAGCCCAACATTGCTGATAATACTATGATGCATGTTGCACAGTTTTTCGAGTTGTACACAATTTATGGGGCTGTACCACACAATTGACTTCTCTGCATATTTTACAGCCAAACAACTTATACCCAGGATTTTAGGAAACGATCTATATATTGCTTCATTAGCATATGTGGAGACCTATGACTGCAGATACCAGATTCAAGAACCATATCATAGTATTTACTATTTTTCATATGACATTTCCAACCTTCTTCATCCTTTGGAGTTAATTGGCATGGATGATATTGTCGCCACTTGTTTATTTAATTGGATATTGTTGCACATATATGGTGTTATGGTCTAATGACAATGATCTAAATTTGATGTCCTTTGATAGCTATCACCTATTGCATGATATGATCATATTATGTGGATATTGTATATTTGCAATTGCATTAGTGTTAAAGGTAGCAATGGTTTATTGTATGTATGCATGATATCACCAGCCACACCATGATATCAACAAGTACAATATATAATTGGCAAGTTCCTCAGAATTCACAAAAATCAAGTGTTTGTATTCAGAGCATAAGCAATATGCTAATCTCAAACTGTAGTTCAAACTGAACAGTATGCCAACAGGATTAGAGGGGAAGTGTTAGATGGCAAACAACACATTGCTGCTATGCCTTGGCTATAAAAAATTGTGTGCCTCTGCACCTGCACAATTCTTACTCCAACTGGTGTATATTTTGTTGTTTCAAAGTTTCAGAAAGGAAAATGTAGAATGGTGCATATTTTGTTGGTTCTTCAGTTCAACTCATAGATAATACTTGACATTTGACTCCAGAAAATCGTGGTAAAGAGGCGCAATATTTTTGTCTACTCACAGCATGGAATTTGTGAATGATGACGGGGAAAATATCTGTCCACTTTGTGCAGAGGAAATGGACTTGACTGATAGGCAATTAAAGCCTTGCCAATGTGGTTACGAGGTTTGCTATTTGAGGTTGTTATAAGCATGTACAATGTAATCTGGCATTTGTATTTAAAAAAAAAACACTTATAGCCGTCGGTTAAGCGACGGCCTGTAGGTGATTTTTTTTTAAAAATCACTGATAGCCGTTGCTTAACCGACGCTTACGTTTTCATTATCGTCAGATAATCGACGGTTTACATCTAACCCCGTCGGTTAAGCGACGACTTGCAGGTGATTTTTTTTTAAATTTAATCTGCATTAGATGCCGGATAAATGACGGTTTACATCTAACCCCATTGGTTAAGCGACGGCTTGTAGGTGATTTTTTAAAAATTTAATATGCATTAGATGTCAGATAACCGACGGTTTACATCTAACCCTGTCGGTTAAGTGACGGCTTGCAGGTGATTTTTTAAAAATTTAATATGCATTAGATGTCGGATAACCGATGGTAAACTGAGATGTCGCTTAACCGATGGCTTGGAGAGATGTCGGATAATCGACGAAAATCCACCGACACTAAAAAAAAATCATAGTGTCGTACATGCGACAGGGAAGTGTCGAAAATCAGACAATACGGCCGTCGGATTTTTGGTCAAAATGTAGTAGTGTTACATTTGAGAAGTTATTGACACTTTTTTGTACAGAAGGAAAGGAGGCTAGGTCAGATAGAGGCATCAACTCCATCCACTATAATGAGTGCATTTAGTGCATAGTTCAAAGGCAAAGACAAACAAAAAAATGCTAGCAATGTATCAAAGAGAACAAATTCAGATGTTATTACTACAATAAGCCTGGACACTTCAAGAGATATTGCCAAAAAAAACAATATGACTTAGCACGTGGTTAAATGAAACCAAGGCATGCAAATCTTGCCGAAAGAGGTGAAGAAGAAAAAGTGGGTGATTTTTCATTTGTGGCATTACATAATCAATCAACCATGTCTATAGCCTGGTATTCGACTCAGGCGCATCTCACCACTACAAGTGTCACATAAACTAGTATGTAAATTTCATTGAAGATAAGAGTATTAGTGAATCTATTGCTTTGGGTGATGGATGGACTCACTATGTTAGAGGAAGTGAGGTTGTTCAAAAACGTTCGATATGTTCCTAACATGAGCAAAAATCTTGTCTATTAGTGAGATAACTAGGAACCCTAATATTTTTGTAAATTTTTAAGGAAGCAAATATATGGTCACTACTCTTGTGATAACAAGGTGAATGTAGTTTGTATTGGTGAAAAAGGGTTGTATAGACTGGCTAATCTAAAAACAACAAAGGCACATGCACCAGGTGTGGTAGAGAATACAAATGTAGTCTGGCATGAAAGGTATGGACACCTAAGTTATCAATATTTATCTGTACTTAATAAAACTAATATGGTGGATGGTATTCCATCCATTTAGGATTGTTATATGTATGTGCAAGATTGTTAGAGATATGTGTGTTAAAGTTAGTGCAGCTGCGAGACCCATTCTCAGAGAATGGTTTCCTAGTCAGTTGACTAGGACAGAGTAAGACCCTAGAAGGTACCCTAGGGCCCCCAGTAGTCTCCTAGGGTTCTTGGTCTAGGACCAAGTAGGTTGATGCCATGGAAAAGCCCCTAGCATGTGGCTAGGGCCCCTATATTCCTCTAGGGTATTTTGGTATGGGACCAAGGATGTGATGTCCAAGTAGAGCCTGCAGGTAGAGGCAGAGATATATTCTGGTATAGGACCAGGAACATGATGTCCAAGTAGGTACTGCAGGTAGTTGATCAATTTTCAGTGTGAGACTGAAACTTGGCTTAGTATTGAGAACCATTCTACAAGAGAACGAAGGACCCGGTTAGGGTCCAGGGATTGATCAACTTGATTCAGTGTGAGACTGAAACTCAGCCTAAGGATGAAATCCATTCATTAATAATGGAAGATAATGATGTCCCCTCTCCTAATCGGTTATTTCCAGGTTGATTCTCAAGGGACTGGCCACCCCTTAACGATGTCCCTAGTACCTAACCTTTAGGAGCAGTGTCAAGGACAAAAGGATTGTACCATCCGTTTGGATCGTCCCCCTTATACAGTGATGACAAAATATATAAAACTATGTACCTTGAGAGAGAGAAAAGTATTTGGTCTTATTGGTCCTATTTGATTGATTGTCCACCTTT